>PVJH01006116.1:0-104860 GCA_004026705.1 Nesogale talazaci
AGAGTTTGAACTGCTAACCTCTCAGTTAGCAGCTGTGAATAGAAGGGTGACCTGATTGAGATGGTTTACCACAATGGCTACAACTATGAGCGCAAATCTAGCACAGCTTGTGAAGATGGCACAGAGTTGAAGGGTGACTTTATGTTGTGCATATAATCACAGAAATGATCCCATGGCACTTGGCAAGAAAAACAAGAGAATCTTTATGGAAATTGGCAGATTCCCCTTACATGAACCCATGGGTAGTTCAAGAAGTCAGTCTTTTGTTTAACAGCCTATTGTAATTGATGGTATCTAGAGAGCATTAACTAAATAGCAAACTTTGTTGTTGTTTTTTTTTTGGGGGGGGTCATGATTTTTTGATGGGCCAAACAGTTTTGCTCTGGATCAGATAGGTGGAGGCAAATAATATAGTTTAGAATCATATGTCTAAAACATTAATTTTGATATCTGGGAATCAACAGTTTTCATTCAACCTTTATGCGAAAGAAAGAAACTCCTGAAGTTTATTCATATGATGGTTCAAGATTTGCTGCAGTCATATATGTTGTCATAATGAAAAAAAAATCCCAAGGCTCTGTTTTTGCCATATTGTATGCTTAATTAGATACTGAAAATTAAAGGGAAATACTACATTGAATGTTGGGGAATGATAAACTCTGTTTCCTGAAGGTAAAAGAGGCCATCTCATTTTACAAACTACGTGGGTGAAAGCTGGGAGTCTTGATGGGCAGAGCAGGTTACTCCTGGCAAAAGATTAGTAGCTCAAATCCACCTGGTACAGCGCAGGAGAAAGGTGAGGCTCTATATTTCCATAAAGAGCTATTATAGTCTCAGAAACCTGGGGGGGGGAGGGGCAGTTTTCCCTGTCCTACAGCATCTCTATGCTATACGATCAACTGTGTGGTCATGTTTGCTTAATGATGGGAGAACATTTGACTCTATACTTTACATCCAACAAAATGTGGTAAAGGGGGAAAATTCCAAATAACATTAAACCGAGATCACTATAATATTATATTCATCCATCAATCATTGGATATTTTCTGTTTGCTTACAAGCAGAGAGTGTGTTGTGCTGCTTTGGTTTTTAGCATTTAATGTGCTATAGAAATAGGCCCTGATAGTCAGGTGCCATCAGCTATCTTCACCACTCTTGCTCATATGCCCACAGACCCTCAGTGATCATCTCAGGAATGTGTGTACACATTGATATTTTTTTTCCTGTTTGATGCCTGTGACCCGATCCTTTTGACACCTCATGGCCAAACTAGATGGTGTGCTTTTTCTGCATGGGCTTGGATACTTCTCAGCTAGTTGGCCATTGGTTTATCTTCAGGCTTAGCAACTGCAGACTCTATATCCTTTGATAGCTGGGTGCCATCAGTTTTTTACCACATTTGCTTATGTACCTATTTGACTTCAGTGATTGTATTAGGCCAGTAAGTGTTCTTGCATTGAGGGAATGCCTGAGTGGGGGCCCAAGATTTAGCTGCTGCCTTAGTACAAGCCTATAACTGTATGTACCTGAATTTATTCTCACCATATCATAGATAATTTTATTTACCTATATACATGCCCGTGTTTAGGCTCTACAAGTGTTCTTTGCCTTCTCGCTGCTTCCTCTATTTCCTTCTGCCTTCCTCCTGTCCCACGGTTGTGTTCAGCATTCATTTGAGTTTCAGAAATTCCTCTCCATTACATTACCCTTACTTTGGACCTACAAGGCTTCTTACACCTTCCTCACCACTGATTGTAGATCACTTTTTGTTCCCACCTTCCCTGAGTCTGTCCTCACCTTCGTTCCCTGCATCCATCAAGAACCATCGGTCCAGTCATTCTCTCCTCTTGACTATCCTCCAAGTAGTGTTCCCTTCTTGAATCAGTTCATAAAGATATGATTCCTGAGGTCTTAAAGGCTTGAGGTTGACCAAATGGAGCAAGAAAGCCCACCATAGAAGAAGCACACCAGCCTGTGAGACCACAATGAGTGGAAAGATCCAGATATCAGGTATCAAAAACAAAAATCATATCATTATGTGCTCACCCCCCCAACATGATAGCTGAGGAAAAAATGGTGCAGAGGCAGACAGAGCGGAGGAAACTGATGACGCCCAGCCACCAAATGATAAAGTAGCTCGGATCTTAAAGTCTTTAAGGTGAACAAGTGGCTATCTAGTACAGACGAGCAAAGCAAGCACGGAAGAAGCACACCAACTTGTGTGATCACGAAGGGTCGAAGGAAGCAGACAGATATCAAACATCAAAGAACAAGAATCAAATCAATAAGAATGAGGGGGAGAACAGAGTGGGGACACAAGGCCCACTTGTGGGTAATTGGACATCCCCATCATGGGGAAGAGATGGGCCAGTCAAGGTGCAGTGAGGTACTGATGAAGCACACAACTTTCCTCTAGTTCCTGAAGGCTTCCTCCCCCTCTAACTATCATGGCCCTGACTCTACCTTGCAAATCCTGCTGGACTGCAGGAGGTACACTGGCAGAGATGAGAACTGGAACTGCAGGGAATACGGGGTCAGATGAACCCCTCGGGGGCAGTGGTGAGAGTGGAATTACCGGATGGGTGGGGGGAAGGTGGGGTGGAGAGAGGGAGCCAGCTGCGGGGATCTACAGAAGGCCTCCTATCTGGAGGACAATATCGGGAGGAGCGTGCAGGAGGAGATGTCAGGCACTGTAAGATATGACAAAACAATAATATTTTATAAAGAAATGAGAACCGTGGAGAGAACAAGGATGGAGGGGGAAGGATGGGAAGCTGATATCAAGGGCCCAAGTGGAAAAGCAGATATTTGGAGAATGTTAATGAAATCAGACATGTGAAGGTGCTTAGCACATTTTATGTAACTATGTATTGTGAGAAGCAGTGTACAAGTCCCCAGTAAAATAATTAAATAAATAAAAACGTAAAAAAAAATCTGAACATATTCGCCTCACTCTCCACACCATTTGTGACTCCAAATGTGCCAGGAGATAGCAAACGCATGCTGGAAGAGGGTCTGCTTTTGGTGCGGAGACCACAGAGTGGAACATCTGAAGAAAGTCAAAGGAAACAGTACACGGAGTCTGTAGCGACAACAAACTGGCAGTTTCCTGGGGGGTGGGGAGGGGGGGTGAGCATGGCGAGAGAGGTGCAAGCTGGCAGTGGGATTAAAAAAAAGAAATAAAATTACATATTGCATTGAGTATATCTCTGCTAAAGACCCATTTAGAATGCTCAAAAGCAAAATCATCTCTTCCAGAACATTGGTGCACCTAATGTAAAGCATGTTTTTATTTTATAAATGAACTTCTAGGTATGGAAAGGTTGTAGTGTGAATAAAAAATAGATTGGAAATGATATCTTTAAATGTTGATGTTGATAGGGAAGTTGGTAAAGGGACACATGGGACAGTTTATGACGAAAAAATAATAATAATTTGTAAATTGTTAGGGGTTATGGGGGGAGTGGGGAGGGAGGGGGGCTTGGAAAACTGCTCCCAGGGGCATAAGTGGAAGGAGAATGTTTTGACAATGGTGATGATGGTGACAAATATGCAAATGTGGACTGCATACAGTTGATGCATGTATTGATCATTATAAGAGTTGGATGAGCCCCCAATAAAGCGATTTTTTTAATATTAAAAAAAGGAATAGGCATTATAAGAAAAAGTGAACTGATTCTTTTATTCCTAATCTGGTAGTTTCACCATATTTTTAACAATTGAAAGTCTTTCATGACGTTTAAATCTCCAAATTATAATGTTCTAGTACATTTAAACCAGTGATTCTCAAACTGTACACCATGATCCCTATAGGGGTCAAATGACCTTTTCACCGGGGTCATCTAAGACCATTGGAAAACTCATAAATCTGATGATATTAGAAATCAAGACACTGCTCTTCTATGCATCTCTTCTCCAGGTGAGTCAACCCAAATAAAAATACATCCACATACAAATACTCTGCATGATGACATCATTATGTCAAACACATCACATACAACCCATACAAGTATGAGTGTATGTGACAGGGTAGGCACCATAATATGCTTATGCAGACCAGTCACATACGTATAGAGAATGCTACTGTGCTGAAAGCAGCTACTCTTAAAAGAAACTCCTGTGTTGAAAGCAGCAGCACTGGAGGGAAAGTGACACTTCATGAATTATAATTTACTGGTAATATGAAAAGTCATGTACTGTAAAATCATCAATTACTTCATTTTGTATGTGTGTGTGTATACTTTCAGAACTTAACCTGGATACTGATTTTTTAATCATTTTATTAGGCGTTCATACAATCCCATGCATGTATCTATTGTATGAGAAGCACATTTTTACCTTTGAAACCCTCATTATTCTCAAAATATTTTCTTCCCACTTAAGCCCCTGGTATTGGCTCCTCCTTTTTCCACCCACTCCCCACTCACTCATGGACAATTGATAATTGATAAACTATTACAAGTTTGTCTTGTCGAACTCTGTCTCATGGCCTTCCTATACCCACTCTACTGTTGTCTACACCTCAGCGAAGAGACATATCTAGACCCTTATAATTAGTTCCCCCTTTCTACTCTGCTTTCCCTCCAATTTCTCCATTCTCCTCACTGGTCCTAAAAGGACCCTCTGTCCTGGATTCCCTGTGTTTCCATTTCCCATCTGTAACAGTGTACATCCTCTGTTTTAACCAGATTTATATAGTGGAATTCTGATCATGATTATGGGAGGGAGGAAGCATTTTAGAACCAGAGAAAAGATGCATATTTCAATGTTGCTACCCTGTGCCCTGACTGGCCCATCTCCTCCCCACGATCCTTCTGTAAGGGATGTCATTTTCCCTGCAGATGGACCTTGGGTCCCCAATCTGCACTCTCCCTCATCCATAATGATAACATTTTTAGTTTTTCATGCCTGATATGTGACCCCTTTGACGCCTCATTCTCCCTTTTTTCAACTATGGTTGATGGGGATATTGGCCCCTTTTGATAGTAACAGGTATGATAAAAAATACAGGCAAATCATAGGAAAAGCAAGCCATCCCTTGACAGTGAATCATGTAAAGAAGAATGTTAAGAAAAGAAAATATACTGAGGACATTTAACAGTATGGTTTTATCTAAGTAATTACAGCAGGAATTAAGAAATTGCAATGTGCTATTTGTTGTGACATTCTATCAGCCAAAATCTATGAAGTCAAACAAATTAAAACACCATTTTGACAGCAAGCACCCAAGTTTTGCCAGCAAGGATGCCAACTATTTTAGAAGCAAAGCTGATAGACTCAAGAAAACTAGACTTGACACTGGTGGCAAGTACCACAAATGAGTTGCCAGAGCCAATGAAAATTCTAATGAAACCTCACACCATTGCTGAGCACTGAGTGTTGCCTGCCGTCAGAGACATTGTTCAAATTATGATCAGAGATGAATTTGTTACAAAATTCAGTGTAATTTCCTTATCTAATGACACTGCAGAAAAATAGATGACATATCTGCTGATATTCATGATCAGGTAATTCAGGAAATTAAATCTGCTCCATTTCCAATATTTAGCATCAAGCTTGATGTATCTACAGACTTTGCAAACTTTTCACATTAGTGGTTTCTCTGAGGTATATTAATGATGGAGAACTTAAAGATGACCTTGTTTGCAAACCTCATGAAATAAGAACTACTGGATGTGATGTATTTGACACAGTTGGTTCATTTATGAACGAGCATACAATCTCTTGGGAAAAGGTTTGTGGTGTTTGCACAAAACTCCAGCTATGCTAGAATGTCAATCTGGATTTCAACATTTGGTACTGAACGAGTCACCCAAAGTCATTGGAATTTACTATATGATTAATTTGAAAATATTTGCAATGAAGATGCTGCCACAAGAGGTGCAAGAAGTAATGAAAATCTTCATAAGTTCTGTCAATTTTTTAAAGGTGAAGATTTTAATCAGTTGACTTTTTTCAACTGTGCAATCAGTTGGATGCCCTGAATAATGCTCTGTTACTTCAAATTGAAGTGAGATGGCTGTCTAAAGGAAAAGTTTTAAAACATGTTTTTGAGCTGTGGGATGAACTCAAAACGTTTTTAAATCAGAAAGCAAGACCACATTTAGAAGCACCTTTCAGCAATAAAAGTGAACTGCATAAAATAGCCTACTTGGTTGGTATATTTTCCCTCTTGAATGAGTTAAATTTATCAGTTCAAGGATTAAATGCAAGTTGCCTGGATTTGGCAGAAAAGAACCAATCATTTCAAATGAAAATTTAAGCTTTGACAAAAAAAATGGATGAAAATAAAATTTACATATTGCCTACCTTATCTGACTTCTTTGAGGAACAAGACATTGAACCAGACCAAAGGATGATGATGATAATTTCTGTGAAAGAACACTTGGACATGCTTGCAGACAAAATTTCCTCGTACCTTCCAAATCTACCTGACATCCCTTTGCCTTGCCAGAAGTCCATTCACTGTGAAAGTTGAAGACGTTCCTGAGACAGCACCAGAGGAGTCCATTGGACTTATTAACAGTAAAGTATTGAGAGCTGCATTTCTCTACAATGCCAATTAAAAAATTCTGGATCAATTGCTTGCAGTCACATTCTGTTCTGTCTGAGACTATGTCATGCCTTCTTCTTCCAATTCCAACAACATATCTTTGTGAAATAGGTTTTTTAAGCTTGGGGGTTATCAAGTCTAAATATAGAAGCTGATTTTCGTGAAAGATGACTTCTGTTGCGCTCTAGCAAAGACCACCTAGAGAAATTATGATCTGATGAGAAAACCTCCACGTGGACATTGACATTTCATGCACATTGTCCCAAAATGTAACAATGTATTTACTGTGTGTATATTAAGACTGTTCCTCATGCTACAGCATGTTTTAAGACAAAATTTCAATTATTTGTTATTAGAAATAAATAGTTCACAATATATAAATGCATATGGCTTTTGTGATTAATCACTATGCTTTAGTTGTGTTTAATTTGTAACAATGAAAATACATCCTACATATAATATATTTACACTATGATTCATAACAGTGGAAAAACTATGGTTATGAAGTAGCAACCAAAATAATTTTATGGTTGGGGGTCATCATAACATAAGGAACTATATTAAAGTGTTGCAGCATTAGGAAGGTTGAGAATCATCAATAACCCCAACCACCCCTTTTAAGAACTAGTTCTGACACTAGTTGCTTATTCTATATTTCCTTTCTATTCCCAGCACAAATGCTGCTTTCATGGAGCCAGGTACCATTCCTCACACAGGTGGATTAGGTACTCTTTTTTAATTCAGCTTCAAAGAGGGTATGATCAAAATATTCCTGAAGGAAAAAACATTCAAAGACACAGTAGTTCCACATTATCAAATCACTCAAAATTAAACTCAATAGATCAGGTCATCACATAAGTAAATTTTACACACACACACACACACACACACATACATATATATTACTTAATACATATATTTTGACAAATTATTGTTAGTGATTATCTGCATGTTCTTTACAATAATTAGCTTCAAACGTATTTCTTCACTTCTAGTCTACAGTACACCATATGTTAAAATCCATTTCAGTCTTCAACAAAAAAAGTCAAATAATAGCCTCTGCCAATCTACTCTTTCAGATTTATACCCTCATTATAAGTACCATCAATATGCCACACCACTGTCACCGATTGATGTAAATTGCTTTTGCCTTTGAATTTGCAGAGGTATTTAAGAACCCTTTCCAATTATAAAAATGCTCAAGTTAATATTAAAAATATTTGTGCACTTATACGACTATTCTGTGTGGATAGGAGCAATCTTTTTTATTCACTACATATCTAGACGCACTCTATGCCCTGTCAATAATGTTGAGCTTCACAGATATTGCAGAATGAAAAGTTTTAAACTGTGAAACAGTAGATTTTTATTTAAGTACAATGGACTTCATAGTAATAAAATGATTTTATATTTAATCTCTACAACCTTTTCCTAGTCAATGTATCATCACTTATGCCCTTGACTTTATGACTACACTTATGAATGGCCTTAAGCTTTTTCTCACTCCCTCTCTTTTTTTTTACATTTTCAATCCATTCTGTGCTTCTCCAAGTAATGGCTTTCATAATAGCTTTTCTGATCTAAAAACATTCCTATTATAAAATCTTGTATTCTTGGCAGTGAGATTTGTTTATGGTGATGAGAAATTTGGCGACAGCTTTAGGTGATGATTGATATCATTAACATCATAAAACTTTACATATGAAAATATTGAATTGGTATATGTTGTTTTATGCTCTTTTCATATGCTTTTCTCAGTTATATAGCCCCCATAGGTAAAATAAAAATAATATACATAAAACTGCCTATGACTGATAATCTGCTGTGTATCAAGTTTTGTTTCAAGCACTTCCCATGTGTTGTATCTCATTTACACAGACATAGCTCTAACCCATAACTTACAATTTTTAGAAAAATATTATATTATTGAATATTCATACATCAACTGTGTCAAACATTTTTGTACATATGTGGCCAACATTATTTTCTAAACATTTTCATTCTATTTGAGCCCTTGGTATCAGTTCTTCTTTTTACCCTCCTGCCCCCTCCCACACTCTTGACCCATTGATAAATTAAAAACCATTAACATATCTTATACCAATGTCTTTCTCCCTTCCCCTGTAGTGTCTCTTCCCTTCCCCTGCCCCATACTCTCCTTAGTTTCTCCCTACCCTCCTGATATCATTACTCCCTTTTCTTTTTCTGTGGAGCTTATCTGACCTGGATGGTGTGTGTCCTGAGCTCTTTTCTGTACTCAAGTACATGCTCTAGCCTAGCCTACAGTGAAAAACCGGATTGGGGTCATGATTGTGAATGTGGGGGGTGGGGAGTGTCAAGCTACCAGAGGAACGCAATGTGTTTAATAGATGCTCTATTTCACCCTGCTTGACTCATCCCTTCCTTGTGACCTTCCTGTGAGGGGATATCCCATTTTCTACATATGGGTTTTTGGTTTCTGCTTAAATCTCTCTCATTCACAAAAGTTTGCTTTTTGCTTTGTCTATTTTGGGTCTTCTGATGATTGTTACCCCAATTCCTTTGACCCTTCATGATCATACATGCTGCTGTGCTTCTCCCATGCGGACTTGTTGCTTCTCTTCTATATGGCCACTTCTTTAACATCAATCCTTTAAGATCCTAGACCACATACCTTTTGATAGTCAGGAGCTATCAGCTTTCTTCACCACATTTGCTTGTGTACTCATTTTGTCTTGAGGGTTCATGCCCAGAAGGTGAGTGTTACAGAATGCCAGGTTGTTAAAACAAAATATTCTTGCATTGCATTCAGGGAGGACTTGAGATCTATCCATTCCTCAATGTATTGCCATATAAATGTATGTACCAATACCAATACCTCTATTTTTAGGAATTAATATATTTACATATGGTTAAACCTGAGTTAATACCTCTATCCAAAGCTTTGCTTTCTAGATATTTCCTTTGTTTTCTTTTAGCCTGCTCTTTTCCCACCATCACACTCATCCTTCTTCTGGGTCTTAGTAATTCCTGTCATCTGGATTGTGGTTACTCCAGCACCCCAAGGATCTCTACATAATCTTCATTGATGTTTTTATTTCCCTAGTTGTTCCCTGTCTATGGTGTTCCTTGATCATGACTCCCTTCTTCCTTCACCTCCTCCCCTATGTCCCTCTGGAACCTACTCCCCTGTGGTTTTTTTCCCTCAGACTTGCTTTCTTATGCCTATCCTATATAGGTAGGAAACCATCAACAATTTAGACAATACCAAAGGAAAACAGAAAAAATGAATAAAAAGAGAAATCGATCAAGCATACATAAAGAAAAATTATAATAACTAGAAATAAATCTCCCCAAAGCATAGGTAATTCAAGGTCTGACCACTGACCTTCATTGCTGTGGTCCTAGGGAGTGCTGATAACTACTCCTATTAGTGTGAAATCTATTTTGGAGGAACCTCGGGAGCACTGTGGCTTGGCATTTCTCCCGTTGCGGATCTGTTATGTTCCCTTCATGGTTTGACCCAATCTAGGGAGTTTAGAATGGACTCACTCCCGGCTTGTGATGTTGTGTGTGTGTGTGTGTGTGTTATATAACTTCACTGTACATTGAAACCAACTGGGAAATATTTAGCAAGAACAATAAACTTTATGGACATAGACCATTAGGTCCCTTTGTATGCAAGACCACAGGTGGATTGAAACTGACAGCCTTCCAGTTAGCAGCCAGACTGTGACTATGCACACCACCAGTACTGCTTCTTCACACTGTGCCATCAATAATTAAAGAAAATATGTCATATCCTCTTTCATTTGTTACTTTTTTTACAATAATATGGGGATCTAAAACAAAAGAATTTACCTTTAACACAATAAAAATATCAATAAAAAAAGCTCTGTAATAGAATCAGTAGTTTTGTCTGTCCGTCGTTCTTATAGTCTTTGGGTAACTAGTACATAGTTTGATTTTTTAAATTTTCTAGCATATTTCTCTTAAGTGAGTATGTCTACATTAGTGCCTCTCTACTTTTTAAGACATTCCAATTATATATAAAGCAAAGCTATTTACTCTTTAGTACATAATGTATTCTATTTTTCTTCATCAGTCTTCAATTACTGCATATTCACTTTTTGTCACAATTATAATATTTTTTGATCCAGACTCTGGTTCACATCTATTGGATACACAAATCTTTTCCTGTGTTATTAGAATCATTTTGTGTCCCTCTAAGCATTAACATTTGTTCCTTTATATTTTATCCTATGGTCAAATACCCCAACTTGCCATTACCTTTTAGCAACATGTGTATTCATTCATTTTCAAATTTGTGTGTGTTGATTGAACTGTCTTACTCATTTGCAGTCAGTTTCTAGTATCTGTTTCTTATGTGCACATTATATCAAGAAGGAGCATATGTTCAATAGTTCCAACAGAACCAGAGATGCTGACAAGCTGATTGAAAAGTGTTTACTAAATGCAGTGTCTTAGAGTGTTGTCAGACTTCATACTATGGTATGTGTTGAATATTTGCCAGGAAATAAGATATTGTATAGACAATGTGATGCATTCCAGTAACTGGATGTTTGCAGGTATAGAAAAGGTTGGTGGCTACTCTGGTCTTTAGTTATTTTTTTTTCTAAGGGTAAATAACAGCCTAAATCAGATAAAGGATTCTGGAAATATTTATAAGCAAGATCTCAGGCATTTGGTCTGAATATCAGTTATCTATAGTGGATACAGGACAGCCTCATATGCAGACATCCTAGTTTGGGATATTAAAATGTGTAATGGTATAGATATTAGAATCACTAAAAATATATAATTTATTTTACTCAAAGTGAGCTCCACCAGTAATCATAGTTTTATTTAATTTTTCATTTCATCTACTCTGTGGTTTACTGAGTTTCAAGCAAAACTATCTGTGCAATAAGTCCCTTAAGTAAGTCCCAATTTTTTCATCAATGATCCTTATAGCTATGAGATTTCTTGTGCTCAGGACAAGAGATTGATCCTGTTTCATTCTTCTGAAGATGTAGATCCAATTTTGCCGACATTATTTTTTGAAAGCATATCCATTTCCTTCTTCATGTATTTTGTGTACCTGGTCAAAATTAGTTGCCGGTAACTGGTTGCTTTTATTTCTGATTTTTCTATTCTTTCCATTTTTCTATGTATCTATCATTGTGTCAGTACCAGTGAATTTTACTTCTATGGTTGTGTACTAGGTTTTGGTTTCAGGTAAATCATCTTTTGGAGAGATTCTATTCTGGGTCTCTTATAAGTCATTAATTCATGTATAACAGTATGAAGTTGGTCTATAATTGTACAATATCCTTTCCTCAACAATGTTTTCAATTCTATAATGTCTGCTATACTGATGACACTATCAGTAAAATAGAATTTCTTTATGCTCAGAGGAATGATTTACAATGCTCTTAAATAAAATGATAATGATATCCTTGAAGTGAACCAAAGACACATATAAACCATGGATATATAATGGAATTAGGAGTTTGAACTTAATTGTGCCCAAATCTAGAACCATTAACTTTTATGGCATTACTCATCCAATACTTGCTGTCACAGAAATATGGTAGCTATATCAACAGGGGGTGAAGAAACCAGATGATGTGTGACTTTCAGAAAGAATATCATTTGGGGGGCTGAGCCGTGGTGGTGTAGTGGTTGAGTGCGGGACTGTGGCCCATTGGCTTGGTGGTTCAAATCCAGAAGCAGCTCTCCGGGAGCAAGGCTGGGTAGCTCCCACAACCACCAAAGGGCAGTGATGCCCCCCACCCAAAAAAAAGAATATCATTTGGAATCTTCAAGGTTCATCTTTAAAAATACAGCCATGCACACATTTGTCCTCAGTGATGATATCAGAAAAGTGAACACGCAATGTTATGCTTTTTAGTTCTCGAAGACTGATATCTCATCCCTTTGACACCTTGTGATCCCACAAGCTAGTGTGCTTCTTCCATGTGGGCTTTGTTGCTTCTGAGCTAGATGGCTGCTTGTTTACTGTCAAGCCTTTAAAACTTCAGACGCTCCATCTTTTGATAGCTTTCTTCACCACATTTGCTTATGCACACATTTGTCTTTGGTGACTGTGTTGGGAAGGTGAGCATCTTGGAATGCCAATTTAATAGAACAAAGTGTTCTTGAACTGAGGAGGTACTTGAGTGGAGGTCCAATGCCCATCCGTTGTCCTATTACTAACCTTATAAGTATGCACGTTAATCTCTTTCCCCATCCTCACTTATAAATTTATTCCCACATGAACATACCTGTATTTGAACCTCTATAAATGCCCATTATCCCCCAGTTCCTTCCTCTATTTCCATTTGCTTCCCTCTAGTCCCACTATCATGCTCAGTCTCCATTTGGGTTTCAGTATTTTCTGTTACCTTAGCCTTACTCAATCCCTATTGGCCTTCTCTCACCCACCTTGTTCCTGCATTTGTATCAATTGTTATTCCCTTTTTCCTGGGCTGGTTGACATCACCATCTTTCCCCATCCTCCATCTCTTCAATGTCCCCTACCCTGGAATCAACAGTCCTGTCATTTTTGCCTCTAACATCTTTGTCCAGCCTATCTTGTCTAGATAGACCTGCAGAGGTAACAATATGTACAAAAATGGAACACCTTAAGCAAATAAAACAATGATAACAACAGCAAGAAACCCCCTCAATGTACTATACAATATGTAACAGAATAATAAAAATAATAGCAATATAAAAACCTGTATAAAGTTCAAGATCTGTAGTTGACCTCCTAGAATGACCCCTGGTTGAGTCAGATGGGGTGCCAATACCCTGGACCCAAAGTATATCCTTGGCACTCCATCTGTGTCTCTACACTGTGTTGCACACTCAGTGCTTTGCATTGGTGTGGTTGTGTCCGACAGGGTATAATCTTGACTCTGCTTCTTCATCCTGGCCCTGATAGGCCTTGGGTCAGTGAGGGTAGCCATATTTCATAATGGGGCCAGCTGTATAGTCCTCTTTGTGCATTAGATCTTCTGAGTTGGAATATCGTCCTGAAGGCTTGGTGGGCCAGGATGCACATCATTCTCTCTTCCCCTACTTTCATTTTTTCTCATGTGCTCTGGTTAGGCATATCTCACTCTCCAAGCTTCAGCTTCAGTGCTGGCCTCCAAGGCAAATTCCTCTGGTAGAGAGGTGGCTGCCCCTATAGTTGGGATTGGGGTTGTGTTTTCAGATCCCTCCACTGGTTCTCCACTCCATGCTGTCATGCTGCATTCACTTCCTGGGTCTCCGCGTTTAAGTTTGGTCCCTCTTTCCCTGTGGAGATATAAAAAAATTCGCTCCCCTTTGATGGTTTAGTGCCCCCCTTCCCTTTCTACACATCGCCATCAATGTGGTAAAGAAAGATGGTGGTGCCCGGCTACCAAAAGATATAGCATATGGGGTCTTAAAGGCTTGAGTAAACAAGTGACCATTCAGCTCAGAAGCAATAAAGCCCACACAGAAGAAGCACACCAGCCTGTGTGATCATGAGGTGGTGAAGGGATCTGGTGTCAGCCATCAATGAGCTAAAATTATATTATTATTAATGAGGAGGAGTACAGATTGGGGACCCAAAGTCCATCAATAGGTGAGGTGACATCCTCTTGCGGAGGGGTTATAAGGAGGAGATGAGATAATTAAGATACATGGTAGTAGCAACGAAATATGCAATCTTCTTCTATTTCCCATGCTGCCTCCCACCCACTATCATGACCCCAATTCTATCACATAAATCCAGCTAGACCAGGAGATGTACAGTGAAGTTGGAAACATGGGAAACTTAGGATATATGATCCATCAAGAACTTGTAATAGGAGTGGTAATACCAGGAGGGGGTAGGAATGGAGGAATAGAAAGGGAGAACCGACTTCAGGGATCTCCACATAGCCTCTTCTCTGGGACACGGACAACAGGGAAGCGAGTATTGGAATACATTGTACAGTGTACAGTATGAAAAAAATAACAATTTGTAAATTACTAAGGGTTCAAGGGCAAAGGGGTGGGGAGGAAGGGTAATATAGGGAGCTGATACTGGGGGGCTGGAGGGAGGGAGAATGTTTTGAGAGTGATGATGGCAATGGGTGTGTAAATGTGGCCTGCATATAATTGATGTTGGTATGGATTGTGATGGGAGTTGTATGGGCCCCCAGTAAAATGATTCATTAAAAAGGGGGGGGGATTTTTTTTTAAGAGGGGCTTGTACCAAGGGCTCAAGTGGAAAATGTTTGGAAATGTATGTGGCAGCATGTGTGCAAATGTGCTTGATACAAATGATGTACTGAATGTTGTAGTAGCTGTAAGAGACCCCAATAAAGTTATTTTTAAAAAAATACAGCCATCTAAGTGAGACATCCGTTAAGTACACATTGAGGAAGAAATCTGGCTAGTGTGATGCAAGGTGTATAAATAATAAAAAAGAAATCAAAATGAGAGAAAAATTTCATAGTTTTAATTGTGAACAACTAGTTGTCAGAAGGCTGTTAATGACAGTGAAAACCCAAAATCCAGCTGCAGAGGTCCCACATGGGGTAGTGTATTAGAGAAGGCTCTCTGACCACAGGCCAGGGATGAGACTAGCCTGGAGAACATTATAAATTCAGATATGGCATTGTAAATTCAGATATGGCAGAACTGTGATATCTTACCATTTGCTCTCCCCTTGGTTCCATTATAAAGGGTTTCACTATTTAATATGTTTCTGCTTTATTTTCAATTCAAAGTTCATCTTTGTTTTGCTTTGTCATTTTTGTTCATTTCATTTTTTGTTGCCCTCTCCTGTTTTGCATATTCTATGTGTGTGTATATGTATGTATGTATATATATATATATATATTCTTGTGGTTGTTGATGTTATAGTTACTCTTGCTGGTGGTGGGGGTAGGTGACATAGTTTTGGTCCATAGTGACCCTGTGTCCAACATAGCAAAACACTGTCTTACCTATACCTCCCTCATAAGTGTTCCTATGCTTGAACCAATTGTCACAACCAAGGTGTCAGTCCATCTCCTTGAGGAACTTTCTATTTTTCACTGATGTTCTACTTCACCAAACATGATTCCCTTTTCCAGTGATTGCTTTCACCTGACAACAAGTACAAAGTATGCAAAAGGTTGTTTCACTATGATCGTCCCCAAAGAGCATTCTGTGCTTCTTACAAGACAGATTTGTTTCCTTCTTTAAGAGTCTTTTGTACTTTCAATATTCCTTTAACAGCACCAAAATCCAAGGAAATTCTTCTTCAATCTTCTTTAATAAATATTCAACTTTCACATACACATGAAACTATTAAAAAAATAGTAAGTCTTGGGTCAGATACACCTTATTCCTTAAAGTAACATCATTGTTTTTCAACACTCTGAAGGGGTCTTATGCAGCAAACTTACCCCAAACAATGTGTCTCTGCTTTTTGACAGCTGCTTCAATGAGCATTGATTGTGACTCCAAGCAAGAGAAGATTCTTGACAAATTCAATTTTTCAAACCTGTATCATGATGTTACCTACTGGTCCAATTGTGAGAATTTTCATTTTCTTTACATTGAGTTGTAATCTACTCTGAATTATGCAAATATATAGAATAATTATACAAGTATTCATTAACAAGTGTTTACTGTTATATAGCCTAGAAAATATTATTCATATTAATTCTAAGTAAATCTATAGAGAGAGTAACTGGATTAATATCTAGAGGCATTGCAATGGATGTTAGAGGAAAATGGTAGCTAATAATAATAAGTAAGAGAAAAAAACATTTAAAATTGATTGTGATGATGATTCCACAATGCTTCTTAACATGATTAAAAGATTAAAGTGTAGTAAATGTGAAGTATATGGCAATGAAACTGTACTTTTGAAAAGAAACACTAAGTGTGCTATTATTTCTCTTTCTGATCTCAACAGCTGTGCTAAGGATTGCATGCTTTCAACTAAATAAAGACAAAAAGCCATTGCTTCACTTATCCTGTGAGAGCCAAGAAGATCCTATTTGTCTTTGAACATTCCTGTTGTCCTTGAGCAAAGTAAGAAGTAGAAAAAGAGTAGTTACGTGGCCCATGCCACTATTAGTGTAAGTGTTTTTCTAAAAGTGTATGTTCATCTTGGAGCTAACAAATTGGCTTGTGACAAGAGCTCTTGATTAAGATTAAGGAAGAGAATTGTATTTAGGCTGTATTTTTATATACTTCTGTTTGTAAACCATAAAAATGACCTGAAGTCATAAAATCTGTTTTTATAAAATACTAGCATACAGGATGCAGGCCACTGCCCTTTCCTATTTAGAGTTTTGGAATTTCACAAAGAGACAAATTTGTAGGTCCCAGAATAAATTCAAGCAATTTAACTTGTTGGAGGCAAAGACCATATTTTACAGATACTATTTTATCCTGTTACCCAAGAAACCACTTGCATCTATCACATTACCCCAGGACCTGATTTCCTCTTTAAAGAATTCACATCTCCTTCTTTACCCTGAAACCATGTTATCCCTACCTCAGGGACACGTTACTGAGATTCTCTGAATGTTTCCTATAAATTTCCCCGATAATGACAATATTGTCTAAATAACAACTAATGCCAAAAGCATTTTGTAGCTCGTGTTCATTGTAGTTTGGCCAGATTCCTGGGGCTGTTCATGCCACTCCGCTGTAATGTATTCAGCCCGAATGATCTTTTTGAATTTACAAGCCATCGAGGAGCATGAATCATCCTAAACTCTGTCATATGCCACATTTCTAATGGTGCTAGTCCTTGATCTCTTCATGACTCTTAAACCAATCAGCACTTACCAGAAAGACATTTCATCCCATACCTCTCTCTCTGAAAATATTGATTTACTTGAATATCTGCCAAGCTCACTTCTCTTGCCCATTCATCCTCTTCTTGGAATTTCTACCCATATAATATACAGAAAGATGTCTTCAGTTACAAAGCTGGCACAGACCTAAAAGAAAATAATGCAAGTTTTCTGAATTCTTGTTTGTTCATTATATAATCAATAGTTTCATACCTTGCATGATGACTTCCATACGGTAACTGTTCACTAAATATTTATAGCATGCAGAATAATGCATAACACAATATGCTATGTGTTATCTTTTGGTCATCTCAGGATATGAGAAACAAATCAATAAATTGATGGATGATGAACATGGGGAGAAAAACACATGGAACACTATGAAATAAAGATATTGCTGTTATAATTCTCTTAGAACACATTAAAATGTATATTGTAAACTGTATTCCAGTGTTTGAATATGTGTCAGGCAGGGTTCTCTTAGAGAAATAAAAATCAGGACGCTAGTAATTCTTTTTATATACTTATATATTGAGATAGGTATATAAGATAAGAAAGAAAAAGTTAACTATCTATAAAGCAATACGGATTGCTAGGTGCAACTCACTTGCATGAGGCAACTAGAAGACTGGCAGTCCTCAAGTCTTGAGGGCCGCTGAGTAGTCCTCTGTAGAGCAATCCAGGCTATCTGGTCACAGGCAGCAAATGGCAGAGCAGGTTGCCAACCGTCAGCCAGATGACAGAGTCCAATAGTCCCCATCTCAAGAGATGTATATCTCAGGAGCGTGGCGAAGTAGGGCTTGAAGGATCCTCAACTCACAGCAACACAGTTCACGATTAGGTGTCCCAGGGGTAGTGTTGCTTGGAGGTCGAGGTACAGGATGAACCAGGCAGCTCTCTGATCCGAAGATCCGGAAGCAAGAGAGAGGGCAGGACTCACTGAGCCCTTTCTATCTCTGCCCTTCAATTCATGCCGCATGTTCATTGGCGTGCTATCAAAACAGACCCACCAATCTTCTGTGGCCATGTTGGCATAACAAACCTACCCATCACAATCCACCCCTTGCCAACATGGCATCTGTACACAATGTTTTTTACCCATATAGAATTTCTACACATCCATGAAATCAAACTTATACTTAACATCAAACATCTATCATACATATAAATGAGAACACACTGAGTCCAATTGTAGCTGATATATCATACATGAGCAAAGAAAAGATTCAATAAGCTCATAAACAGAAAATACATGAACAATCACGACCCCCGCTTCTGCAATTGATCACATGGTCGTAATTGGTAGGTATAACTACCTTCTTCTACTACCCATTCTGTATTACCTTTGCCCTCAGCAATCAACTGGTTGTGGTTTTTTGCCTGGTAGGGTGACCCAGAACTTCATTCCTGAGGGATCTAGGTCATTAGATGTCCTGTCATGATGGGGTTGCTATAATTTACCTTTAACTTTTATCACAGGACATGGTAGCACTAAGAGTCGGCCTATGGGATCTCTTGGATTCTAGATATATTCCTCTTTATCCCCATTATGTAACACCAGTCCATTTTTTTCTTGATAATCTGGATCAATCACACCACTCAGTACAGTGGCACCCTTCCTGATCTGTTGATCCAAAGGCATGAGAAACCCAAAGTGGCCAGGGGGCATTCTCAGCTGCCAGTTCAGTGGAATCTGTGATGTGTTTCCAGGTGGGAGACTTCCGTCCTTCGGGACCAGGATCTCCAGTCCCGAAGAACATAGGGTTGCTGGGACAAGAAGCAAAAATGCTGCAAGTGGGTCAATAGGAGTAATAGTGAGTGGTGCCACTCCAGTTTCCACCCCTTGGTTTCTGGACCCATGAATCCTGGCTATTGGAGACACAGCACCATATATTGGCTGCTGGTTTAAAGCATATACAGCTTCCTGGAGAACACTGCCCCAGCCTCCCAAGTTGTTGCCACGTAGTTTGCGTCGCAGTTGTGTCTTCAGGAGCCTATTCCATCGTTCTATCAAGCCAGCTGCTTCAGGATGATGAGGAACATGATATGACCAGTGGATTCCGTGGCCATGGGCCCATTGCCGCACTGAATTTGCTGTAAAGTGAGTTCCTTGATCTGAAGCAATGCTATGTGGGATGCCATGCCGGTGGATGAGGCATTCCATAAGTCTATGAGTGGTGGTTTGGGCAGAAGCATTGTGTGCAGGGAAGGCAAATCCGTATCCAAAATATGTGTCTATTTTAGTTAGAACAAATTGCTGCCCCCTCCAGGATGGGAGTGGTGCTATATAATCAACTTGCCACCAAGTTGCTGGTTGATCTCCCTGAGGAATGGTTTCGTACCTTGGACTTAAAGTCTGTTTCTGCTGCTGGCAAATAGGGCACTCAGCAGTGGCTGTGGCCAAGTCAGCATTGGTGAGTGGAAGTCCATGTTACTGTGCACATGCATAAACTCCATCCCTGCCACCATGTCTACTCTGCTCCTGTGCCCATTGGGCAATAGCAGGAGTGGCAGAGGAAAGAGGAGGGCCAGTCTCCACAGTGCATGTCTTCTTATCTACTTGATTGTTAAAGCCCACCTCTTCGGAGGTAACCCTTTGATGAGCATTCACATGAGACACAATTACATTTACTTTTTTGGCCCATTCAGAGAGATCCATCCACATATCTCTTCCCCACACCTCCTTGTCACCAATCTTCCAGTCCAAGTCCCTGACCATCCAACAAGCCATTAGCCACAGCCCATAAATCAGTATACAGTCTCACATGTGGCCACTTTTCCTTGTAGGTGAACTGAACGGCCAGGTACACTGCTCGAAGTTCTGCCTATTGGGACAATTTTCTTTCACCACTATCTTTCAGGGAGATCCCAGAAAGGGACTGTAGCGCTGCTGCTGTCCACTTATGAGTGGCACCTGCATATCATTCAGAGTCATCCGTGAACCAAGCATGAATTTTCTGTTCTTTAGTCAAATTATTATAAGGAACTCCCCAGAAGGCCATAGGTGCAGATTTGGAAAGAGAAGATAATGTGACTAGAGTGGGGACTGTGGGCATTTGGGCCACTTCTTCATGCAGCTTACTTGCACCATCAGGTCCTGCTCTGGCCCGATTTCGTATGTACTACCTCCATTTAATAATGGAGTGCTGCTGCGCAAGTCCAATTTTATGACTCTGTGGGTCAGACAATATCCAGTTCATGATGGGTAATTCAGGCCTCATGGTGACTTGGTGGCCCAAGGTGAGGCATTCAGTCTCCAACAAAGCCCAATATCTGGCCAACACCTGATTTTCAAAGGGGGAGTAGTTGTCTGCAGAAGATGGCAGGACTTTACTCGAAAATCCCAATGGTCTACGCTGTGATTCACCAATAGGTGTCTGCCAAAGACACCACACTGCATCTTTATCAAAAACTTACACTTCTAGCACCATTGGGTCAGCTGGATCATATGGTCCCAGTGGCAAAGCAGCTTGCATGGAGCCTGAAGCTGTTGTAGAGCCTTTTCTTGTTCCAGGCCCCACTCAGAATTGGAGGTCTTTTGTGTCACCTGATAAATAGGTCGAAGTGGAACACCCAAGTGAGGGATATGTTGCCTCCAAAATCCGAAAAAGCCCACTAGGCATTGTGCGTCCTGTTTTGTTGTTGGGGGAGCCAGATGCAATAACTTGTCCTTCACTTTAGTGGGAATATCTCGACATACTCCACACAACTCGACCCCTAGAAATTTTATCGAGATGGATGGTGCTTGAATCTTTGTTGGGTTAATTTTCCAACTTCTTGTACACAGATGCTGTACTAATGAATCTAAAGTCTTTGATGCATCGTCCTTAGTGGATCCAATCAGCATAATGTCATCAATATAATGGACTAGTGTGACATTTTGTGGAATAGACAGGCGATTGAGGTCCCTTCGGACTAAATTATGGCACAGGGAAGAAGAGTTGATGTACCCCTGGGGAGAGTTGTGAAAGTGTACTGCTGCCCCTGCCAGCTGAAGGCAAACTGCTTTTGGTGATCCTTTGAAATTGGTTTCGAGAAGAAGACATTGGGCAGATCAATAGCTGCATACCAAGTACCAGGAGAAGTATTAATTTGCTCAAGCAATGAGACCACATCTGGAACTGCAGCTGCAATTGGAGCTGGTTGAGCTTACGATAATCCACTGTCATTCTCCAGGATCCATTTGTCTTCTTTACAGGCCAAATAGGTGAGTTAAATGGTGATGTGGTAGGAACCACCACCCCTGCATCTTTCAAGCCTTTGATGGTGGCACTGATCTCTGCAAGCCCTCTAGGAATGCAGTATTGCTTTTGGTTTACTATTTTCCTAGACAATGGCAATTCTAAGGGTTTCCATTTGGCCTTTCCCACTATGATAGCCCTTATTCCACATTTCAAGGATCCAATGTGGGGGTTCTGCCAGTTATTAAGTATGTCTATTCCAATGATGCATTCTGAAACTGGGGAAGTAACCACAGGATGGATTTGGGGACCTACTGGACCCACAGTGAGGCATACTTGAGCTAAAACTCCATTAATAACTTGGCCTCCATAAGCCCCCCTCTGACTGGCGTGCCTTCGAAATACTTTAGGACCCCTGGAATTATTGTCAGTTCAGAGCCAGTGTCCAGTAATCCCTGAAAAGTTTGATTATTTCCTTTTCCCCAGTGAACAGTCACTCTTGTGAAAGGCCTGAGGTCCCTTTGGGGAAGGCTAGAAGAAAGACTAACAGCATAAACCTTCGGTGATGTAGCAGGGTCCTTCTTTCAAGGGACCTGGCCTTCCCCTCATTCAAGTGGTTGTGGGTCTGTAACTGGCTCAGGTCTGGGAATTGGTTGAGGGATTGTGACTGCCTATCCCTCTGTTCACCTGATCCAGCATTCTTCTGCCTATATAGGTCACGTAAATATTTATTAGATTTCCCATCTATTTCACTCCAAGGGACACCATGACTAAGTAGCCAATGCCATAATTCCACAGGACACAGGCTGCTTTGATTACCATGAAAGCCTTGTTGTCTATTATAACCACGTCCACCCTGTCTCTATTGATTCACTGCTGATAATTGCTCTCTGTTACCAGGAGTCCAATCAGCCCCATTGTGGGCAAATGTCGGCGGAGTTCACTTAAGGCAGTTCCCACAGTTAACCCTGGTGCACACAACAAAGCAATTATAGGAGTATTCACAGTTGCTGGGGCCCACCTCACAAACTTATTCCTTATGGTTGTAGTGAAGAATATGTCCTCAGGACACCCCCTTTTGGGGTCTATGGGAATATCCTGATATATCCATTCCACCATACCAATTTCCCTCAGCTTTTGGATGCCTTCTTCTACAGTGTACCAAGGTAGGTCAGGGACCTCAAGTTGGTCTAATCTAGGCCACCTGGAAACCCATGCCTCAGTGAACCAGCCAAATAAGGAGTTGGTTCCTCTCTTAGCCTCTCTTGCGGAGACATTGAAAGAAGAGTCTGTGCTTAGGGGTCCCATATCCAGAAACTCAGACTGATCTAATATTACATTTCTTGCACCAGTGTCCCATACCCTCAGTAACCATTCCCAGGGATACTTTCCAGGATTTTGCTTGTACGTATTTGAAAGCTCGAGCAGTTCTTTGTGAGTATAGCATAGTTCTTCTTGAGTAATCACCTCGGCCTCACCCTTTGGAGCTTTCCGTGCCTTTATTTTAGTTATAGGTCTAGCAGAAACTATCAATGGTGAGGGTGTTTCCGGGCGTGTTCTCAGCACTATCTTGTAGGTCATTTCCCTCGGGCAATGTTAGAGATGCAGCCCTACCTAGTGTTTCACCTTGAGTAGTTTGGTTGATTTGCTCAGGTGTGGGTTGCTTTGTTGATAGTAGACTACTCTCTTCAGCTGGGGGTGGGGCAGATCTATTGACTGGGCTGGTTCACTTGTTTCTAATGGTGGCATAATATCCTCCTCTTCTGGATCATCAGCCCATATATTCCCATCCCATGTTTCAGGGTCCCAATTTTTTCCTATCAGCACCCTCACTTTGGCTTCTGAAACTGCTTTAGATCTGCCATTCAGCTGACGTTGTAATTCAGCCACTTGCAAAATGAGACTTTGGACCTGTTTCTCAGCAATATCGGCTCTTTTACTACAGGCAAGAAGGCTTTCTTTTGTAGCACAGGCCGATGCCTTCAAGCCCATGAGTTGGCACTTAAGGTGTGCTTCTGAGGCTCTGAGGCAATCCCTCTCGTTAATCACATAGTCCATTGTAAGGAGGACCAGCGAACCAGCTTCCTTATACTTGGCATTTTGACAAAACTGCTGGAATATATCAGACATATGTTCTCACAGAGCCTCTCCTGTAACCAGCAACCAATCCATCGGTGCTCCTACTTTAGTTATTAGCTTTGCTATTTCACACCATGGACTAGTAGGATTAGTAAAATTATACATGCCTTTAGGTATAGAATTAGCATCACCAGTGCTCTTAGGACTAATCAGATTGGAGATCCAATCAAAGAGCCCTATGTTTATGATTTTATTTCTCTAGAAGCACTCCTTGTACCACTTGTGTCAGGCAGAGTTCTCTTAGAGAAATAAAAAAATCAGGACATGGGTAATTTTTTTATATACTTATATATTGAGAAAGGTATATAAGATAAGAAAGAAAATGTTAACTATCTATAAAGCAATACAGATTGCTCGGTGCAATGCACTTGTGTGAGGCAACTCGAAGACTGGCAGTCATTCAAATCTTGAGGGCTGTTGAGAAGTCCTCTGTAGAGCAATTCAGGCTATGTTGTCACAGGCAGCAAACAGCAGAACAGGTTGCCAACAATCAGCCAGATGACAGAGTCCAACAGTCCCCAGCTCAAGAGATGTATTACCCCAGGAGCGTGGCGAAGTAGGGCTTGAAGGCACCTCAACTCACAGCAATACAGTCCATTATTAGATGTCCCACGGGTAGTGTTGCTTGGAGGTTGTGGCACAGGATTAACAAGGCAGCTCTCTGTTCCGAAGATCCAAAAGCAAGAGAGAGGTTGGGATTCGCCTAGCCCTTTCTATCTCTGCCCTTCAATTCATACCGCATGTTCATTGGTCATGCTGTCACAACAGACCCACCAATCTTCTGTGGCCATGTTGGCATAACGAACCTATCCATCACAGAGTATTTTTTATTGGTTCCTGTTTGCTTGTTTCTGGGCACATAAGTTCATAAGTCTCAAGAATTTTATACATTTTATAAGGAGAAATAAGTTCCAGGAAAAGGATATACTTGGTAAAGTGGAGGACCGGCATAAAAGGAGGAAGATCCCCTCAGTTAGATGACTGACACATTGATTATTACAATGGTTTTGGAAATATTGACAGTGGTTTGGTGATGGAAAGCAGGCAATGTTTCACTTCTCTTGTACTTAAATCAGAACCAATTGGAAAGCACATAATGATGACAATCACAAACAAAACAAGCAAACAACAAACCTCATAAATCAACATTTGGAATATAGTAAAACTCTAACTTTGTGACATTTATTTCAACTGTGAATTTGTCTGCTGGTTATATTTATAAAGATATGAGGCAGTTTTTAGAAGATCAGAAAATATTGGAAGGGAAATCTAGTGTAGTTCTTGACAACAATTACATATACCCCTCCAGGAGGAAGAACAATGGAAAACATGGGGGAATGGAGACAGTAGTTAGTGTGAGATATGAAAAGAACAATAATTTATAATCTCACAAGGGGTCATGGGGTTGAGGGGGGGAAAAAGGGGGAAGAGGAACTGAAACTAAGGGTACAATATACAGTTATTATCTAGGGAAGATTTCTGGCAATGTATGTAAAAATATACCTGATATCTTTGATGTATAGATTTTAGTTAGCCTTATGAGAGCTCCCATTAAAATATTTTATTATGTTCAGAAAAATCAATTATAATTGTATTGGATTTTACCATTACATTTTATGTATAAAACACCTTAGCTTATCTTCATTTTGATAGGTAAGTTGAAATGCATATGAAAACTGTTGTTGTTGGTATGTGCCATCCAACTGATTCCAACCCATAGTAACTGTATGTACAACAGAAAAAAACACAGCACAGTGCTATGACATCTGCCCAAGCATTCCCACAATGGAGGCTTTTATGTCATCAATGTGCCACTCCATCTCACTGAGGAGCTTCTGGACAATGCATGAAAAGACTAAAGACGATATGATGACTTTGAATTATGGTACTGGCCCAACTCAACTCGACTCACTGATTGCTATCTGGAATTCCTGTGTTAGTCTGGGTAGACTAGAGAAACAAATCCATCGACACACATACATGTTTAAAGAAGAGGTTTATATACAAGAACAGTCTAGCATTGAGAAAATATCCCAGCTTAGTCTAGATCAGGTCCATAAATCCAATATTAGTTCATATGTCCGATACTGATCTGTAAAATACTCTACAGACTCATGACACACATGTCATGTAGCTGAATGCAGGATGATCACAGGCCGGTGGATAGAAAGTCTTTGGATCCAGTGGCAGTATAAGCATCTTAAAGTTGGCAGACCTTTCCACATGGCTTCTCCAGCTAAGGACACCAGCACAGTTCCATGAGTCTTGTCATTAGAGCATCTTCCAGGTAGTGAATAGAGAAAGTGTGTCTTTTGACTCCAAGGAGGAAATATCAGCATTACCAGACTTCTCAGGAGAAGACCATGCCAACAGAGGCCTCATTGGCTGTGATCCTGTTGACAGGCTAGATAGACTTCACCCCTTCACTTGTAATCCTCTCCAATTGACACCAGAATATGTTACTACCCCTCCCCCATTTATAGGACAAAACAGAACTGTCCCTGAAAGTTTCCATCAGTGTAAATCTTATGGGGGAAGAAAGTCTCAACTCCGTCCCATGAAAAAATGATGGTTCCTAACTGATGACCTTGCAGTTAAAGCCCCACATGTAATCTGCTACTCCACAGAGACTCTTTTGTGGTTGGCTGAGAATATTAAACATGCCATGGATTTCCAACAGAATGAAACGATCTGTGTTGGAAGAAGTTAAAATGCTCTTTAGAAGTGAAGATGGTGAAATTTTATTTCACATGCTTTGAAAATTTTATTAAGAGGAAATAGTAATTATAGTCATATTAGGTAAAGGAGAAGCACATAAAAATGAGGAAGTCTGTCAATGAGATGCATTGTCAATAAGTAGAATTGATAGGTTTAGTTAAAAGAAAACTCTTCACAACTGGACCATTAGGTAAAATCATGATAGATGGAGGAAAGATTGAAGTTGTCAAGGATTTCATCCTGCTTGAATTATTGTTCCATGCTCATGAAGACATAAACAGATCAAAGCATTCATTGAGTTTTGGTAAATCTGCTGCACAAGACTTCTTTCAGGTGTTGAAAAGCAAGGTTGTTATTTTGAGACTAAGGTGTGCCTCATCCAAACCAGGCATGCATGTGAAAGTTGAAATAAGGAAAATTTAATGTTTGAATACATGCAAATTATGGTGCTGGAAAAAATATCCGAAGTACCATGGACTGCCAAAATAACAAACTGCTTTGGAAGATGTCCATCCAGAATTTTCTTACAGGCAGAAATGGTGAAACTTCATCGCGTGTGTTTTGGACAATTTGTCAAGTGAGACCAGTTGAGAAAGACATTATACTTGGTAATGTCATGAGACAGCGTAAAAGTGGAAGACCATCAGCATGATGGATTCACACACTGGCTACCACACTGTGCTTTAACATACCAACAGTTATGAGCACGCACAGGGCCAGGTGGCATTGGGTTTTGTTACACATAGGGTTGATATGAATCAGAACTGACTGGACAGCATGTAACAACAAAAGCAGACATAGGAAAATTTGAGAGGGTGACACAGATATTTCCTTCTGTTGTATTTGAGATTGCTGTTAGTCAGAACCAACTCAGTGGCACTTGGCAACAAAAACAAACTGAGATGGCTTACCAATATATTTGCATGGGAATTAAGATTACACTTTCTTCTCCTGTAAAGAGTTATAATCTCAGAACTCCACAGAAGCATCTCTACTCTGTCTCATAGAATCTTTAAGAATGGGTATGGACTCAGTGGCAGTGAATAAATTTACATGGAATCAAGTTAACTATATATTCTAAGAAGTCCTGGTGACCCAGTAGTTACATATTGGACTGCCAACCTCAAGGTCAGAAGTTTTAAATCACTAGCTACTTGGGGAGAGAGTCAACTTTCTACTCCTGTAAAGATTTACAGCTTAGAAAATCTCTGATGCACTTCTATGCTGTCCTATAGGGTTGGTATACGTTGGAATTCACTTGATGACAGTGAGAATGAGAGGTTGATTTTAAGAATATGATTGTCTTTACCTCTCACAATATTAAAATATAAATTTCAAGACTTTTTTACTCCCATTTTCATGAGGTTAGTAGTAGTTCCAGAGCATGCATTTCTCTCGTTTCTAATTAATGCAAGTAAAGAGTGAAAAATATGGTTCTCCAATAAAAATATCTGTGGTTGTTGCATAATTTCCTGTCAACTTGAGCTATACACAATTGTAGGAGTGATAGTCAAACAGCCCATCAGGCCACAGCCTAGCGGAGCCCATGTGTTCGAGTGGTCTTCTCATCAGAAGGGCCCAGAGAACTTCCACCTCTCTTTCTTGACCTTCCTGTCAGTCCTGCAGTATTTTCCAAACCTAAGATACAAAAGACATTACATACCAGACTGAGATCTTCCTGAATTCTGCTTCATTGCATGAGTCTATGGAAGTCTAAAGAAGGACTTCTGCATTTGTGTGGGATTTATGGAGTTGACTTGGACTGGACTGGAATGTTTTCTTGATACAGAATTCCTTCTTGATATAAAGCTATTTCTTACACATGTATGCAGGTCACTGGTTGTGTTTCTCTAAACAACCCCGCCTAACACAATATTAATGCAAATATTGAGGACAGGGTCAGATAATTTTCTTCATATGATATGTTTTTATTATTGTTTTTGTTAGGTGCTATTTAGTTTGCTCTGATCCTTAATGACCTGCTGCACAGCAGAGCAATACACTGCACAGTCCTTTACCATGCAAACAATTGCTTCTATGCCTGAGCCCATTGCGGTAGTCATGTATTCTGGTGTCAATTTCATGATTGGGAGTGGAGGTATGGAGTCTAGTCTGTCAATCTAGAGATAACCAATGAAACCTCTATGTGGGCATCTTTTCTCCTGAGAAGTCTAGGAGATCTGGCTGTATTTCCCCCTTAGAGGTGAGAGACTTACAACTCAGTCCTTTGGAGACGCTCTACTGATAAGATATAAGGTGACTCCCTGGGAGACATTGCAGCTTGCTTATAGACCCTGATTCCTGGGAAACTGGAGGAACCAGAGGGAGACTCCTGCCAGTGCTGAGATGCTTGAGAAGCCACAGAGAGACTCCTGCCTTCGCTGAGATGCTTCTACCACCACTTGATACACAAGACTTGGCACCCACAAGCCTGTGATTGCAGTGTCGTCATTGTATCTTCTTCGTGAGTCTGAAATGGACTTATGGATTGGTATCAGACATATAGGTTAATATCTGACTTATGGATTTGGACTGGACTGGGTTTAGTGCCTTCTCAGTGTTCCATTCCTCTTAAAGTGACCAGATTTTAAATGGAACACTATTGACCAGGGAGTGTGGTTCTTGATTAAAAATTTGGTTTATATGGAACAACAAAAATTTTCATAGAATGCAAAAATAGTATTATAATATACTTATTTTAATTTTAAAATTCCATGAGATATCGTTAGATTGTTAAAAATTGGAATGTCTGGTCACCTTAATTCCTCTTGTGTATAACAAACCACTTCTTTATATACAAATGCTTGTTTATTAATTTGTTTCTCTAACCTAACGGGGCTAACCCACCCGTTAACACAGCTATTAAATCAAGGTATCTTTTTGAGAGCCTCTCATTTTTATGCCCTTCCAATTTACCAAATGTGATGTCCTTCTCCAGGGATTTGTCTGCCCTGACAATATGTCCGAAGTAGGTAAGACCAACTCTACCATCCTTCCCTCTAAAGAACACACTGGGTTTATTTCTTAAGAAAATAATTGTCTGTCTTTTTTTAGCAATTCATGGGCCTTTAAATACTATTTTTTAGCATGAAAATTCAAAAGTATCTATGGTATCACTTATTGATTGCCAACTTGAATATACCTATGATGCAATGGAGAATACCAAGGCTTTGGTCAGGCATACCTTAATGTTCAAAATAACATTCTGGCTCTGAAATACTCTAAAGATGTTTCATACCGCAGATATGTTTCATAGCAGATTTACCAATTAAATGCATATTTTGATCTCTAGGCTGTTGTTTCCATGAGCGTCATTTATAAGGCAAAATATCTGATCATTTCTTCATTTATCATGATGTTAAATATTGGTCCAGTTGTGAGAATTTCAGTCTTCTATACACTGAATTGTACTTCCTTCTCACATTCAACATGTGAAGTTGTGTTAATTGAATTTCCCAGGTGGTTTATAAGCTTTCCTCCAATTCTAATGTAACGTTCTTCTTCACTTAATCCAGATTTTCTCATGATTTGCTCACCATACAGCTTGAACAAGCATAGTGAGGGGGTACAGCCCTGATGCACAGGGTTTAGAATGTTTCCCAATTTTAAACCATGCAGTTATTTTCTTGCTCTGTTAGCCCATCTGCCTCTTGATTCATGTATGAGTTAAGGATGAGTAAAGGCAAGTGTTCCACAGTGTCCATTCTTTCAAGGTAACCTATGTGTTATTATGATTCCCACAAATGAATGCCTTTTCATAGTCAATGAAAAACAAGGAAATATCTTTCTGAAATTCTTTGCCTTCTGTCAAGATCCCTCTTGCATTAGCAATGATATCTCTTCTTCGAAGTGCTCTTCTGAATCTAGCATTTCTGAATACATTTCTGGCAGTCATCATGCTGAATGATCTTAAGCAAATGTTTAAATATGTGATATCAATAGTATAGTTCTGCAGTGTGAGCATACTGTTGGGTCACCTTTCTTTGGAATCAGCTTAAGTGCCTATCACTTGCAGTCAGTCAATTAACTGTCTTCCAAATTACTGGCAAAGACTAATGAGTGGTTCCTGTGCCTTGTCAGCTTTCTGAAAAATTTTCATAGGTATTCTTTTGAGTTTTGGGGTCCCCTCTCTTTTTATGGCCAATGCCTTCAGTGCAATTGAATTTCTTCAGCACCATTGGTCCTTGCTCCTATACCACCTTCTGAAATAGTGGAGTGTCAGTTAGGGTTTTGGTTTCTGTACAATGTGCATTCTCTCCATCTTTTCTTGATGCATCTTGTATCATTCAATGCTGTGTCCATAGAATCTTTCAAAATTATAACTCAGAGCTTCTTCAGTTCTTTCAGTTTCAGATATGGTCATGTGTTCTTTCCTTTTTGTTGTAATTGTAGCTCTTTGCACATTTAATTTTGACATTCTGCTTTGTTTTCTTGAACTGCTCTTTGAAAGTTTCTATTCAGTTTCTTCGCTTGGCCCTTTCTTTCATTGGCATAAGCTATTTGATGATTGGGGGCAAGTTTCAGGGTCTCTTCTGACATCAACTTTTAACTTTTCTTTTTTTCTGTCTTTTCAATGACATTTTGCTTTCTTGATGAAAGGGGGTTTTGATGTCTTCCCAAAGTTCATCAAATCTTCTGTCGTTTATATAAAATCTGTTTTTGAGATGTCTGTGAGATTCAGGTGGGATAGACTCTAGGTTGTATTTTGGTTACTGTGGATGTGTTTTAATTTTCTTCAGCTTTATCCTAAACTTAAATATGAGTAATTTATGATTTGTTCCTCATGCAGCCTTTGGTCAGGTTTTAGCAGCTCATGTTGAGTTTTCCCTTTGTATCTTCCCACAGATGTAATCAATTTGATGTATGTGTATTTCCTATAGTGAATTCCATGTGTATAGTTGCCTTTTGGTAAGGTGACCAGAGGTCCCACTTTTTAACAATTTGTCCTTTGTCCTGTGGCATTTTAAAATTAAATAAGTATATTACAATAACAATTGTATGTACTTTCATTCTATGAACATTTTCGTTGCTCCATATGGACCAAATTTGTATTCAAGAACCTCCCCTCCCCCCCGTCAATGCTATCCCCCTTAAAACTGGTCACTTTTTCTGTTGTTGAAAAAAGGTATTTGTAACTAATAAGTCATTGATGTTTCAAAATTCTATCATGGGATCTCAGCTTCATTTTCACCTCGAGTACCTTCAAACCTTCGTGCTTCGTCATCTGGAAATATACCTTGCAATGCTCTGATTCTTTTGTTTAGGTTTTCAATATGTGAAAATGCATTTCTGTCACTTGGTCAGACTGTAGTGGGCTTGTGTGTTGCTGCGCCGCTGGTCACTATGTGTCACGAGCCTAGCGATCAATCATTTCTTAACACTCTTTGACATTTTCAAATGCTCTATTTATTCACTATAAGAACACATCTAAAAATCTTAAAATTAACCTGAGTCATTATCATCAGGGTACCTCAAGATTAAGTCAGCATCACATAAATTACTGGCCATTAATCCTGTTAGGTATTGGCTTTATTGGTATATTGACCCAGGTAGAGTTGGAGAGAGCAGGATTGTAGCAGGAGAGAACTTGTTAACAAGTCAAAACTTCAAACATACACATTTGAGGTCAATATGATCATCTGCACACAGGTCTATATTGACAATCAAGGACACATCTTTGGTAAAGAATGTCTAGTCTAGGGATTGCTTTGGTCTCTGTTCTTTGCTTTGTAGATTACTTTTACTGCACCTGATCTTTTAGATGATGTTGTTCCAAGAATAGTTCTTATCAAATTTTAAAAAAATCTGTGTAAATGCAACCATTCATGTGACCCCAAATTTTAGTATTAATAAAGAAAGGACATCTCAATTATTTGCTGCATGTTGGAGTGAGCTGTAGTCCTCTGTTTTCTCATTCTGTGTGCTTGCATTTCCTCAATTACTATGCTTTTACATCAACACAGGATCTGATGTCTCTTCCTTGGTTCCTAGTTCTCTGAATTCCATCTTTTATAGGTGGTCTTGCTGGCTCATTGACATCAATCTAGAGATCTGCCAAGGTTTTACTAGGGTTCGTCAGATGTGTCTTAGGAGCTTCTAGGTGCTGCTCTGGTAGTTGGTCAACTTTTTTTCAGTGAGTCTGCAGTGATTCAACATTTCTTTCTTTCTTTTTTCTTTCTTTTTTTTTTTTAGGCATCACTGCCCTGGTGGTGGGAGTAGGAGGCTCAGCCTTTGCTCCTGTGAGCAGGAATTGAACCTCCGTCCCAGTGGGTCGCAGTCCCGCACACAAGCACTATGCCACCGGGGCTCAGTCCCAATTCAACATCTGTTATTGGGCTTTTAGGCTCTCTCAAAATGAAGTCACTTATGTTCATAGTTGATGTGTAATTCAGCATATTTCAATGAAGTTCCACATCTTGTAAGGTAGATTCAACACACTCTCATAAATATGTCACTAGTATTTTAAATGCCAGCAGGGTCACCCAAAGTGAATGGGTTTCATAAGCACTTCCAGACTGAGACCAGAAAATCAAGAAGGACTGAGAGTCCCATGTAGGGGTGAAGCTGCTGAGAATCTTCTAGAGAGCTTCAAAATATTATTAACCACTAAAAACCCTTCATGTGATCTAGAGTGAACAATTTGATCAATTGGATGCATGATTTTGTGTAACCTGCTTTCAGTTTCTCCTATAGTTTTCTTAGGACTTCTGAGGAAAATTATGAAAGTAAAAGAAACACACTCATGTCAAAGTAGCTGATATATAGATCTCCTAATGATCCCCACATAAACATTTAAAAATTCTGAGGAGACTCACATGAACAAAGGTTAAAGAAACATTAACCCTCTGTCAGAATGTCCCTTCCTTTCTGTTTGCACATCATTCCCATTGCCATTCTGAGCCTCTCCAATGCAGCATATTCTGCTCCTGAGTAGGCTTCAGGAGAGAGCATGCATTGTCCTACAGTGAATTAATCCAGAAAAATTATTGCTGGTTTAGAATTCACTTGGTATTATAGATATTTAGTTATCTGGCTTCCCTGGCTCTAAAAACAACATAAATTGTTAATTTTTGTGGTACTTTTTCAACAGAGTGTACTTTCATTGCCAAGATGAAGCTAGTACTTGCTTCCAAATCTGTTGCCTGGACACCAAGTTTGCTTCTATGTCCGTGCATCACTAATGACTCAGTCTTTCTAAGTCAGTGAGTCATTAAATTGCATTTTTTCCTCTATGAAATAAAAAGAGCAGCAATGTTTTATACTTTCTCATCACTTTATTGCTTTTTCATCCCTGCTTCAATACTAATGTAATTATAGTTTACAACATCTGAACATTTCCTCTCAAAGATCTAGAAGTTTCTCCCTTTAAGACACCACTTGGAACTTTGAGTGTTATTAATTGAGTGCCATAAAAAATAATGATCAGGTGTAATTGCCACAAAAAGAAATTTAAAAAAAGCATTATTGATATAAAGTACTTACTTGTTTCAAATATGGTAAACATTGTGTCAAACATTTCTGTTTAATAAGATTGCATGATACATAGCAATGAATGTTGAAGTTTTATAAATACATTTATGCTTTCTAAAAAGATTCTACTAATTTTAGCATTCACCAACAATGCACAAGAGTATTCTTTTTACAGTCTCAATACTGAATGTTCTTTATAAATTTGGCTTTTACTAACTGATTAACAATTTTAACTTAATACATTAATATAAAAATGAATGAACTTAAAAATTTTTCAGCCACTTTTTATAGAGTTATTTGCTTATATATTTTTGTTATTTTCCAATTATTGATTAAAGAGATTATTTTCAAAAGACATTTTATTATACGCTTCATGTATATTGTCTCTCCAGTTCATATTTGTGGGCACTGAGTACATGCAATGAGAAATTGGCATGGAGGAAAGCATCTTATCTTCTTCAACCAATAAACGTTGCCACAAGATTGACATCAGACATACCTTCCCCCTCCATCTTCCTTTACCCTATTCTGAAACCCAGCATCCATCCCACAGTACTCTACTTCTCTATAAGTTCTATAATTAGTTTAAATGGTCAAATACAACTCACAGACAATATTCACCCTTATGAGAAAGTGTGTTAGTCTGGGTAGACTAGAGAAACATTCATGAACACACATGTGGATGTAAAGGAAAGGTTTATATACAAAAGGAATGGAACATTGAGAAAGCATCCCAACCCAGTCCAGTACAGTCCAAGGTCATAAATCCAACATTAGCCCATATGACTGATACAAGTTTATAAAGTCTCCTGACTCTTGAAGCACGTGCAGTTGAAGTATCCCAGCTCTGGCAGAGGTCTTCCCATGCTCCTCACTTCCAGGGCTCAGAGTTCATCAACAGCATCCAGTGGTGGTAGAAGCAACTCAGCACTGGCATGAATCTCCACGTGGCCTCTCCAACTTCAGAGGTCTGGTCCCATTAGAGTAAGCCCATGTGACTTCTCCTCTGCCTCCTCCAGTTCCTTGGATGCTGCCATCGTGTCTTGTCAGTCGAACGACTCCCAACAACTGGGAAGAGGGTCTTTCATCTCCACGAGGGAAATACCGTAAGACTTCCCAGAATTCTCAGGAGAAAGTCAAGCCCATACAGATGCTTCATGGGCTACTCATTGGCTATCTTCAGAATGATAGGCTAGATTCCGCCCCTACATCCCAATCATGAAATTGACATCAAGTACTTGATCGCAACAGAAGGTAACCATTATAAAAGGTTAAAGATACAGTTCTTTGTCTGCAGTATTTCTTCTAGGCCATGCTGTGTCATGTAGTCCCGTGAGCCTTCACTCTGTGAACTGGGCACTCCAGCCCGCTCTGCCTTGAGATCATGGTGCCACTCTGTTCTTGTTCAAAGTCTCACTTATATGGCCTGTGTTGCCTTCACCACTTCATCCAGGGAATTTTTGAGTGTTCTGTTATTGACTAGTTTCTTGGTGGTCAGAGGATATTTTCTTCCTGCTTTTGGAAAGGCTTATGTAATGGCAAAACTGACCAATCTTTACATACAAGTGTTTTACCTAGCAGTTTAAATACGACCCCACCCAATAATTTGGAGTTTACCAAGACATGGATTAAAGAGAAATCTTAAGAAATTACACTTCATCACATGCAAATTAAATTTGCATTCCCAAATTTTCAGTGTACAACCTTTTTATTTTTTGTGTTCACCAAATATTGGGTATAAGAATTATTTTTTAAAAATTTACAAACAGGATGCAAGCATATTTTCATATATACCCGGTTGTATTTTTGAAGCTTGTTAGTCTTTTCATTTTTTGGTGATTTGAGTCTATAATCCATTTTAAATTAATTTGAGATGATTTGAGATCAAAATCAAACTTTTCTTCCATATGGAGGACCAACTGTTTCAAAACCATTGGTTACTTGAATTGCCAGATTCTTCATGATTCAGATGCCCATATATGCATACATCTGTTCCAACACTTTTTCCAGTCTGGTTCACTGATATCTTGTTTTATTTCTGTATATGTACAACACTATTGTTCTAATCTTGAAATAACACCCAAACCACTGCTGTCAGGTGGATTCTGACACACATTGACCCTATATAGTTCCTGAGACTACAGATTTGCAAGAGCAGATGACCGGTTATATTTCACCCATGGAGGAGCTGCTCAGCTTGAATCACTGACCTTGAAATTAGCACCTGATGTTTAATCATGAATAAACTAATTCAATGTGGACATTTTCTTGCTAACCTTGATTGTCATGAACTATACTCTTTCTTTGTGTTGTTGCTCACCCCACTGTCATCCAGTCCAGTCTGACTCATATCAACCTTGTATTGGATACTTGAAGTTGTAAATCTTTATGGGAACCGATGGCCTCAGATATAACTTTAGGATGGGCTGGTGAACTGCCAACCTTGCAGGGCACTGGATGTTTGGTCCTGCACTTTCTGAATAGTGGTACTAGGTCTCCTTGTTAGTTGCTACAGATTGACTCTTGCTCAAGGTGGTTCCATGTATAAGAGAAAAAAAAATGTTTCCCAGCTCTGCACCATCTTTACATTAGCTGGTAGATTCCAGCCTATTATCATGGTCACTGTGTATTTCTACTGTGCTCCAATCAGCAGGTATAATTTGGAATGGCAGTCTTGTGATCTATAATATTTCCTTGGATAACTTTTTGGAAGCCAATTGCTAGTTCTTTCTTCCTTGTCTGCATAGTCGTAGAACTTCACTGGAGCCTATGCTGCTAGTCTTAGAGTACTGGTGGAGTAGTTTCCAACATTAAAGCTTAGAGGAGAAAGTAAGTGTTTTGAGTGCAGCACGCTGAAAAAATGGAAGGCAATGTATTTCCATGTTAGCATCAACATAAACTTGTGAATGTCTAGTCAATATTAAGAAAGCTAATGTTTATTATACTTATTTTCATCCTAGAGTGCTCAACACATTGATGATATTATCTTAGAATTCAGGGATAGATTTTATTTGAGTAACAATAAATCTGGTCTAGAAAGGTAGATGGTTAAGAAAACTTAGAGTTCAGAAATTCATTCTAGTTGTTTATTCTATCTAAGGAAATTCTCTAGTATTATTCAGAAGACATGAGCTTGCCTAAGGAACCCGGATAAGTCTGTAGGTTATGATTTGAGCTGCTCAGTAAAAATTCAGTGATTCGATCCCATTAATTATTCTGCAGGAGAATGAAGAGGCTCTCTGCTTCTGTGTACTCAAAGTCTCAGAAACCTGAAAGGACACTTCCATTCTCTCCGAGAGACTCACCATCAGTCAGAACCAACTCTAAGTCAGTGGATTTGGTTCAATTTTCTTTTTTTTAAATTTTGTGTCTACAACATGGATCATTTGATTTCTTGATGGCTGTTCTGAGTAAAATTGGCTGCGGATCCATTCAAGATCAAATCCTTGAAAATTTATACCTTTTCTGGGCTTATCATGATGTTACCTATTGGTACAAGTGGAAGGATTTTTTAAAGTTATTTATTTATTTTTTATTTTTATTTTTTTTATTAGGCATCACTGCCCTCAGGTGGTGGGAGTAGGAGGCCCAGACTTTGCTCCTGGGAACCAGAATTGAAACTCCATCCCAGGGGGCCGCAGTCCCGCGCACAACCACTATGCCACCGGGGCTCAGTCCAGAAGGAATTTTTTTTTGAGTGCATTGTGATCCCTATTGAACACTCTATTCATTCATCTTGGCTTGTCCATGTGTCAAGTTCTCCTCCTTTGCCATGTGCATATTACAGGCTATTATTCAGCATTCCTCCAATCCTGATTCTCGTTTTTTTTTTTTTTTTTCCTTCAGAGTGTCCAGCCACTCGTATTATTTGCCCAGGACACAGATTCAATGATTATGATGAAAACAGAATCTAATGAACAGTTTGTACAGGTCCTGCATGTGCACAGTGAAAGTTTCTAACATCCCCATTCTACTCAATTATTTGCTATGACTCATACAATCAAATATTTTCACATAGTCAATGAAAAACAATAGACATCATTGTGGTATTTTTTTCTTTCAACCAAGAACTACCTAATATTAGCAATATGCTTTGCTCCACACACTCTTCTTAGTCTTCTTAAATTACTGGCAACCCCCTCTTATTATAATTCTAAAATTATTGTTGCTTAATCTTCACCAACTTTTCACTTGCATGTAATAACAATGATATTGTTGGATAATTTAACCCATGTCTGGCTGGGTTATCTTTCTTTGAAATGGGTTTTGATATGAATCTTTCTAAGTTGGTTGTCCAGGAAGCTGTTTTACAAATAGCTTGATTTTTAACATTTTAATGAATGTTTTTAATGTTTTTATGTGAGGTGCTTAATCAGCTTGTTAGATGTTTCTGTTTTTATTTTGTCAATTCTCAGATCCTTGTTTTCAGTAATGCATATAGTGCTACAAGGATTTCCTCCTGCAATATGATTGGTCTGTAATCATAAACTACCTCTTGATATGCTTCATTGATATCAACCAGTTCTGTAGGTTAGAGTGACTATGTTGTTTCTATCTTCTTTTGATGCTTCTTGCATCGTTCAATATCAAATGTTCAATGTTTTGACTCAAGAATTAGATTTTTCTTCAGTTGTTACAGCCTTATGTGTACTGAGCATGTTCTCTCTTTAGGGACCTTGAAACCCAGGTTTTTGTCAATTTTTTAAAAATCATTTTACTTTTTATTCCTGAAATATTATATGACATTTTCTGTTTTTCTTTTCCAGAAAGAGAAATGAGTTTCCCTTTTGGCAGCCCACAGAGCTTGCAGTATTCTCTGCCAACACCATCACTCAAGTGTATCAATTCTTTGGTGGTCCTTAATCATGTCTTAACTTTCACATGTCTATGAGACTATTGAAGATTCCATGCCATAATTCAGGTGCAACTTATTTCTCAAGCTTGATAGATGATAGATAATAATAATAACAATAATAATAATAGATGATTGATAGATGATATAGACAGATATAGATGATAGGTAAAGGATACATATAGATGATGATATAGATATAAATGTAGATATAGATATATATTTGAGGAGATTTTTCAGTGGAATATATTATTTGTTTTTTTTATTGCTGCTTCCATGAGTATTCATTGTGAATGCATGCATGCAAAGTGAAATTTTTGGCAACTTTAATCTTTTCAATTACCATGATGTTGACTACTGATACTACTGAGATGGTTTGGTTTTCTTTTCATTGAACTGAAATCTCTACTGAAGGCTGCAGTTTTTGTTTTTTATCAGGACTACCCAAGAGTAAATAGTTAACAAGTGATACTCAGAAGAATAAAAAATGACTGCTCTACAAATGTAAGCCTAATTTAAAATTGAAGAAATTAATATTACATATTTCTATTAAGCATATTTTGTTGTAGACAGTTGTTAATATTTTTAGGTTTTTTCATGCTTAATTTATACAGTTAAAAGCATCAGGTGGACACAACTGAATTCCTCTAACTTCCCTATTGTCAAGAGACAGGAGTCAGATATAACCTCCACCTTCACATGCATTAATGCCAACAGTTCCTCCCCTAGCATATTCTTATAATGGGTTCTATATTTAGTTATGGGGACACCTGGGAACTCACAGATAATACTGGCAACTAAGTGGGGCTATTAAGGAATTTAATAGGTTAATAAAAGTCAGGATTGACAAACAATAAGGATACAGCATTGATCCACGGAAATACCACTCCTCAGCCAGCAGCGAAGTCTTTCTTTATGGTCTTCGTTCTCTTTGCCACCTGGTTGCTTGGCTTTTGCCTCAGTGGTCTGGGAAATCAACCCACATGTCACTCTGCCTCACCGATCCATAGGAAAAAGTATCCCATTGTCTAGGTACTGCTACTCCGCAGCTCAATTCCACAAAGTCTGGTGCACCAGGTATTGGCAGCCTCTGGCACATCAGAAGGAGACCTTAGATGAGCTTTCCAATGATTCTAGGATCTCTTCCTGTGTCCCAATTGGATCTAATACACTGAGGGAATACTTTGAGAAGTTGTCGTCTGTCATTTAGTTGACTATGGCACCAAGAAAAATGAGGGAGTTGTCTAAGTCATCTAAGGATGCCTTAAAGGAAGCAAAGAGTCTGTCTGACTTGATTCCTACCCTCTGTTAAAGTCTTAATTCCATTATAATCATTTTCACTCTTATAGCAGGGGGCATACTTCAAAATGAGATGATAATCAAAGGCACAGAGTGCAGAATTATATGCATTACATCATGTAACTTATTATAACTAGAAAAACTAGGAATTAACTGAATCCTACTCAATTTTTGAATCTAAAGTCAATGGATTCCAAATGTTTTAAAACTAAATATGATAAAGAAAACACAATATATAAACTAACACTCACATTAAAAATAATGTCTCAATTTTTTAATCTCTTTATACTAAAATAAAAATTATTCTTTCAATTACTTCTAAATGATTCACATAGCATATTATACAAGTTATCAAGAAGACTAAAATACAAATATCTGCTTTTAAACAGCTTAATGATGCTGCCTTTTTAATTTTAAAAATTTCTTCATTGTGTTCACAATTTCTGTCCATAATTCTTAAGGATCAAAATATCATCCTAAAACTAGAAAAAATACATATTATCTCTTCAAAAGTTTGGGGTAATATCTCGTAGACCAGTTTGTTTCCTGTTAGGACATCAAAATTGGTAGTGTTCTTATATCTTCATTTGATTCATGTGTTGAATTGCATGCTGTATGCAAGTCCATCCCAATGCCACACACAACCACACACTCCAAGTTCACACAATTATTTACTACTTGAAGCCTATTCAAATTTTCATGTCTATTTAACCTTTAAACACATAGAACCATAAGTTATGTCTTGTAAGTTGATCGAGAGCTTTCAGCTCTTAGAATACAATTTGGGTCAGCAAAAGCTGTGTTTCTCTTGGGTAATAGACTGATTTTCTATCTCCCATTCAGTTCTGGGATTGCTTTCTGCCTATAACTTTGTGAAATATCACAGTGATAAGCCTTCCTGTTTTTTAAGCAATGACCTACATTTTCAAGAATCGGTTGGCTTATTCACAGTTTCCTATATTTATCCTTCACACTCTTACCAATATGCTAAGTGAAAGGTCAGCAGCTCAAACCTACCAGCTGCTGTGTGGAAGGAAGCTGAAACTATCTTGTCTCATTAAATTTACTATCTTGAAATTCCTATATAAGATCTCCATAAGTCAGAGTGAACTGGATGAAATTTGGCTTTGGGTTTATCCATCAGAAAATATTTACAAGTGAGAGTATTAGACAGATAAGTGCTTAACATTATGGAATAATCTAAGCCATATAAGGATTATTGCTGTCTTAATATATACATAAAAATAAAGACAAAATAAATGTCTAGGAGCTCTATGAAGGAGTCCTGGTGATGTAATGGGCACACTAACTGAAAAGTCCACAGCTAGAAACTACCAGCTTCTCCATTTGAGAAAGGTGTGTCTGTCTATTCCATAAAGAGCTACTATCTCCAAAACCCACAGGGGCAGGTCTACCCTGGCGTGTTGGGTCACCGTTAGCCAAAAAACACTCAATAGCCCTGAGTAGTTTCTGATTCACAAGGACCCTGTGTACAAAAGAAGGAAACCCTGCCCTGTCCTTATTCATAGTCTCAATAATTGCTATGATTGAGTCCATTTTTTGCAGACACGGTGCAAATCAATTTCACTTAAGACTCTTCCTCTTTTCATTAACCCTAACTTTTAGCAAAGTAAAATCAGATATGGACATTTTTAGTCTAAACTAATAGCATTGGCTTTATTATCAATCAGTAGTTAGGGATTATGTCAACTAGACTTCTGTCTCCTGATTAGAGGTGTAATTAAGCTTGTCAAGTCACAGCTTAGTTACATGCCCTTGCGGTCCTTTAGGTAAGAGAAAGATGAACACAGCTAATGTCTTTTCATCTTTCTCCACAATCAGACTCCACAATCAGATTTCACTGGGACGCTATGCTTGCCAGTCCTCTGCTTGTTCTCCATGACCTTGGACCCGCACAGCTCTCGACTCACTGAACTGTGCTCTTCCTCATCCCTAGGTTACCATTCGGAACCCATTTCCCTGCTGATACAGCAGTTTGAAGGACTCTTATGGACTGCTATCGGACTTATGAACTTGACATGGACTGAGTAGGCTGATTTCTTAGCAAATAAAGACTTCTGGATGTAAAGCTCTTCATTGTGCATAGATGTATCACTGGGTTTGGTTTTCTAGATAACCTAGTCTAACACAATGTATGAGCATAATTTGTTCCTAGGAACCTGCACGAGTATAGAAGAGATTTTCTCGTAAAACAAGAATCGGGCATTCTCAAATAATTTGGACTCTTTCTTAGATTGCTTGCTAAGTTGAAAACAGTTCTTCAAATAAAAATATGGGTGCACATTAAACAATATGAAAGGCCACACTTAACGTTGTCATTTACATTTTTTTCAATAATTTTTGGAGGTTCTTACAGCTATTATAACACTCAATACATAATTTGTATCAAGCATATTTGTTGCCATCTTCATTTCCAAATATTTTCGACTTGAACCCTTGGTATAAACTCCTCTTTCCCCTCCTTTTTTTTAAATAATGCTTTTTATTGGGGTCTCATACAACTTCCATTATGGTTAATAAATACATCAATTGTATGCAGACCATATTTGCACACATGTTGCCATCATCACTCTCAAAGTCCCAAATACGTCATTTACATTTTAAAAAACACTAAATTATTTCATATTTTGTCTTGATTTGCATTAATATTATGATTTCACCCTGACCCCCAAATATTTATATTTTATCATTTTACCATAATTCATTTTCTCTTCATCATGCACATTTAGATCTGTCCTTTCTTCCTCAAATGGGAAATCATCACTTTCTTTGATAAATCTCAAAATTCTTATTGATAAAGACAAAAATCTACCTAAGATGAGGTGCAAAAAACTAAATAATTGAGACAATTTTTTTTTTAGTGATGAGCTGTCCTTACATTACTGGGAGAAATTCTATCTTCCCTGATTTATTTTTCCTTAAGTATTTGATCAAGTTTAGCCCTTTAATATATTATTTGGGCAGTTGGCATATATTCAAAATAAACTCTATAGTCTTCTTAGTGTGTAGTTATGCGAGTTTTGCTAATTTATTGGGCAAGGTTTGTGTAGTTGCTTCTTATTAATTTTATTCAACTTCCTTTTCAAATGATATATTTGACTATGATTGAAAATATGATTTAAGTCTTTTTAAATATATATATATATAGACTATTTTTTTACTTTTTAAAAAATCATTTTATTGGGGGCTCATACAACTCCTAGCACAATGCATCCATACATCTATTATATGCAAAGCACATTTGTACCTCTGAAGCCATCACCATTATCAAAACATTTTCTTTCCACTTAAGCCCCTGTTATTGGCTCCTCCTTCGCCTCTCCTCGCTTCTCCCCCATCCCTAATGGACATTTAATAATTTAGAAATTATTATAATTTTGGCTTGTTGGACACTGTCTGATGTCTCCCTTCTCCCACTTCTCCATTGTCTACACTGCAGGGAGGAGGTTATATGGCGATCCTTACATTTGGTGCCTCCTTTCAAATCTACCTTTGCTCCATCGTCCCAGTGTCGCCACTCTCACCACTCTTCCTAAAGGGATCATTGGTCCTAAATCTATATCTATAGCCACACACACATACATATATATGTACACACATATATACACTTTTAAAGTGTCAATTTGTTTACATTTTAAATTCATTTCTTCAAAGTTGCTAATCATTTCCATGTGATTTTAGGACATTTTATATAGGTTGTTACATTGTATATTTATTTACCTCATAACTACCAACAAAAACTATAAGTAGAATTGTCTTTAAAAAGAAACAAGTATTAATTCACCTATTAGGTTGATCTGGGTTTTCCAGAACAGCAGAACAAAAAGTGCTGTGTATGTGAGTGTGTGTGTGTGTGTGTGTGTGTGTGTGAGATTCACTCCTTCCCACAGAATCAATACTGACTCATAGTGAATCCCCTGTGAGTTTCTCCTTCAAAGCTGCTGTTGTTTGCAAACTGCTGACTGTGTAGATTCCTGCCCAACACACAACCACTAGACCATCAGGGATGATTTTTTTTTGGGGGGGGGAGCATCACTGCCTCTGATGGTCGTGGGCACTACCCAGTGCTGCTCCTGAGAGCAGCCACTGAATTTGAACCGCCAAACCCGCAGGCCGCCGTCCCGCACTCAGCCACTTACGCCACCGGGGTACAGCTTTTAGGGATGATTAGATGCATACAGAAAGTGCTTGCCTTGGTGGCTTAGTAGTTTCACCTTGGTTTGTAATCTGCAAGGCCAGAAGATCGATGTAGGTATAAATGTCAATGCAGGTACACATAGAAATCTATATAAAGAATTTTATATTTTATATGTTAAGAAATTTATATTAAGAAAGGCTCACACAGTTGTAGAAGGGGGAAGTTCAGTCTAGTTCAAGTCCACAGTTGAGATGTTAATCTGGAAGCTTCTATGTAGACTTGTGTAGCTTCAGGAGGAGCAAATCAAGAGGCAGGAAGGCAAAGCAGGAACACCCCAGACTGGTGGGTACAGACTCTTTATTCTATTATAAAAAAGGTGTTTGCTATGACTAAATCATTGGTTTTGTTGCAAAATTCTATCATGCAATCTCCACTTTCATTACTATCACCAAAGCCTTATTTTTCTGTAGATATGAGTGAGGAAAATGATGGAGTTACTGAGAATTGATTAATTTCAGGTGGGAAGCTTGGTGCTGGTGGCTAGAGTGACTCAAGGAATGCCAAGTTCAATGTCTATATGTTCTGGATTATTAATTCAAGTATCCCCATTCCAAGTTTGATGGTTCCATTTTCTTCCAACTAGGGCTCTCACTTTAATATAAGATACCTTATTAGATTAACATTGAAGGCTTTATCAGCAATAAGCTGGCATTGTATTTCAGCTACTTACATGATGACACCTTGTTTCATTTTCAGCAACATAAGGTATTTTACTAGACTAAGTAAGGCTTTATTTAATGACACAATGTGAAACTCTGAGGTCATTTACACGTCATTTGAGCCAAGCTTATAACTCTCTGAGTTTATTTCATTGTCCTGGCTTGTTTGTCTGGTGTAAGGGGTACCAAGAACATTGCTTCCCTATACTTCTCATATTGCTGTGGTCACTCAAAGTTGAGTCTAGAGGAGTCACTCTACTTCTGGCACATTTTTGGTAATGATGTCAAGTGCCTTGCTTCTCAGATGGCTCATTTGATGAATGCAGCAGGATAGCATTTCAGGCACTTAGTATGTCTACACTTAGTGACAAGCACATTCTATTAGTTTCTTCCCAAATTACCTTGCAAGAACCATGCAGGGAATGGGTGTTTTGTCAGAGCTACATTCTGTATTGATAATGCAATCAGGCTCACATACAATCCCTCACATTTTAAAGGATATTCAAGAATAATTATCTATACTTCACCTCTGAACTATAACTTATTTATGCACACATAACTGCTTGACTCTGGCAGGATATTTCTAGTAGACCTTGTACTCCTACTAACCTTAATCAACTAGCCATTTCCCCAAGCCACTCCAGAAGCAGTTTTTCTCCTCTAGGATATAGAAGTTCCTGCCTTGCAAGTAACAGTAGGTAAAATAACCATCAAACAAGGAGTGTTTTCTGACTCACGGTGTCTTAAAAGGTCATACCTTAATATAATTCTATTCCTAGTCATTGATAGATTATGCCCTCAATAATGTGGCTATAACCTTAGGTGTGTAAAGTCCAGTTTTAAAACATATCACATAAGAGGAGAAAAATTTAATTGACTATAACTCAGCCTCTATTGGTGAATCATGTAAAGGCCATTATGAAAAAACTAGTGACTGGGAGGTCTGAGAAAAAGGCCTGTGAAAAGGTATTCTAAATGGGTCAAGAAAGTAAAGATATTTGCATCCAATGTGAATGCTCACTATGTGTGGCAGTAACCTAATCTGGTGTCAATTTGACACTTTTACATAACTCTTTAAACATATGTAATTTTCAAACACACCATAATAAAATCACATCTATATCTTACAGGATAAAGCTAAAATACATACAATTCAACACGTGCCACACTTATTTAAACATAACTTTCTATAAGTGAACAAAACAAAAAATATTCTGTGCCTTAAAATTGCAGTTAAGTAACACCCACACCTTAATCCTATAATCCTATGAATATACATTCTGCCACCGGTTCGTGATGGGCAACTCAGGTTTCATAATAACTTGGTGACCTATGGTGAGACATTCAGTCTTTATCAAGGCCTAATAAAAGATCCACAGCTGTTTTCCAAAGGAGAAGTAGTTGTCTGCATCGGATGGCTGGATTTTACTTCAAAATCCCATTGGCTGATGCTGTGATTCACCAATAGGAGTCTGCAAAAGACTCTACACTACATCTCTATCTGCAACTGATACCTCTAGTACTATTGGGTCAGCTGTATCATATGATCCCAGTGGCAAAGCAGCTTGCACGGCAGCCTGAACCTGTTGCAGAGTCATTTCCTTGTGATGGGCCACTACTCAATATTAGAGGCCTTTTATGTCACTTGATAAATAAGTTGAAGTAGAACACCCAAATGAGCGATACGTTGTGCCCAAATCCAAAGAGGCCCACTAGGCATTGTGCCTCCTGTTTTGTTGTTGAGGGGTGGATGCGGGGCAGATGCAACAGCTTATTCTTAACTTTTAATTAGGAATGTCTCAACATACTCCTCACCACTGGAACTCTAGAAATTTTATTGAGGTGACGGGAGCCTGAATCTTCACTGAATGAATATCCCACCCTCTTGCATGCAGATGTTTTACCAATGATTACCAAAGAGTTACCTTTGCAGAGAAGGACTTTACAAACAAATGAAGAAGATAGCAGTTTGTGAAAATGAGTCATATCTCTTCTTGCCTAAAGGGTTTATGAACAAAGTGGCCATGATGGCCAGGATAAAGGTTGTGCATTGGCTCAGTGATGTGTCTCCCATTATTTTGATACAATTGCCTTGATAGAATGATGGAATGGACTTTTTTTTAATCATTTTATTGAGGGGTCTTATAGCACTTATCATAATCCAAATATCCATCCATGGTGTCAAGCACATTTGAAAATAGGTTGTCATCATCATTTTCAAAACATATAATTTTTACTTGAGCTGTTAGTAATAGTTCATTTTCTCCCCCTCACCACCCTCCCTCCCTCAGGAACCCTTGATAATTTATAAATCATATTGTTTTTCATTTCTTACCCTGAGTACTGTCTCCCTTTACCTATTCTTCTGGTTTTTGGTCCCCAGGGAGGGAGTTATATGTCGATTATTGTGATCAGTTCCCCTTTCCTCCCCCCATTTTTCTCCTATCCTCCTGGTATCACTACTCTAATTATTGGTCCTGAGGGAGTTATCTGTTTTGGATTTCCTGTATTGTGAGCTTTTATCTATACCAGTGCACATGCTCTGGTCTACCCTGATTTGTAAGGTTGAGTGGTGGCCATGATAACTTGGGAGGAGGAAGCATTAAAGAACTAAAGGAACGTTGTTTGTTTCATCAGTGTTACACTGCACCTTGATGGCTTGTCTTTTCCTTTTGACTCTTTTGTGAGGTGATGACCACTTGTCTACAGAGGGATTTGGGATTCTGGTCCAACTTCCCCCTCATTCACATCCATATGATTTTTTGTTCTGGGGATATTGATTTCTGAAGACACTACACTGCAGTTTTGTGGCAACACCTAGCAATGTTCTCTGGGAAAATAAATATGCTGTAAAACAGCATCCAACATATGGTGGTATTTCTCCCATATACAGCGTTCAAGGGATCAGGAATTAAACAGTAGAAATAATAGTGGCACCACTAACTATTACTCCTTGTGACCCACATATTTGCTTCCTTTCCCTGAAACCTTATAGTTTTCTAGCTGGAGGTCTTCATTATAAAGGAAGACTCTTCCCACCTGAAGACAGTTTGTTTCCATTGACCTGGAATTTTAAAATGTCTTCTCCAATTTTGACTTTTGGTATCAGTGTATGTAGTAGTGTGTTCTATCTTGCTTACCATGTGTAAATTGGATTAGAATTGTATACTGGAGGTAAAGAAGTTTATGTCTGAAATCCAGGAAATTCCTTAGGTCATCTCTTTGTTCTGCCATGAACTATGATTAAAGTCAATGGTAAAGTACATCACCCTGACTCTGACATAATGCCTAATAGTCCAGAATCCTCAGGAATATATTCACTGATAGACTAGAAGATAGAAATGAAGTGTTTTTTGTTTCTATGTATGCTAGTTGTGTCATGTTAGGTGAAAGAATGATTCTATTATGGCTTCTTCTTGTTAACTATGTACAGAGAAAGAATTTTTCAGAGATGTCAGATTGACAAGGAGTGTTTTGCGATGAATAGATCTTACATCAATTAGACCACTCTGGCTGAGGGCAGAGATGGAGCACAACCTATTAATCCAGACACATTCTGATGAAACCACTTTGTGGCCTGGTTTATCGGGGAGAGAGAGCAGAGCTGCTTTCATTTTGACCTTCTTCTGCTGGAGATGCAGCGTGTGCCTGGCTTGTCATTTTTGTTTTGTCACCTGCCCATTCTAGGAGCTACCAGTGGACTACTGCCAGTGGATTCATCCAGCCATCCTTTGAGTCATGTATTTCTATATCCCCTATCTTATGCCTTAAATCTCCAACCATTACTTCGTCCCCCTGCTTCCTCTTTATGGGCTGCCCCAGTGACAGGAGTTAGGAGAAACCAGACATAACTGGACTGGACTTAACCTTCAACAGTGTAAGTCATTTCTCATTATCAATCTCTTTCTATATACAAGCACATACAAGATTCTCTAGAGAACTCAACCTAACGCAAAACTTTAATTCAAATATTTCATTTCTTCTGCAATCTTCCATATCAATTATCCACCTTTTCACATGGATAGTAGGCAACTAAAAGGGCCATAGTTTAAGAGAGTCATACCTTAGTTCTTCACATCTTTGCTAGTCACCACTTTCAAGAGGTCTTCTGCAGCATATATTCCTCATGCAATCTTATTTGATTTCTTGACATCTCCCCCGTGAGCATCCATAGCATATTCAATTGCAGTCCACTGTGTATTCAATATTTACTTAATTCAAAAGCTAAACTTTGTATAGTAGAAAATCAGAAATTTAATTTTTTGACCTTGAATAATGAATTTTTCATATCATTAGAACTTGGAGCTCATTAATCAAAATAAAAATGAATATATCTATGAGAGAAATCTGTGACTATGTTTGGTTGTTTGCACATTCGTACACATACATACACACACTATGTATATATACATGAATATACTTATACACTTAGAAATAATAATCTATAATGAACACCTAAACCTTTATATATTGCATCCTTTGATTTTGGAAAATACATGCTAAAATCTTCAGAGGTCTGACACATTTTTCTTCCTTAATAAGAGAATTCATACCCAAATATCCAAATCTCATTAACTCTGTAAATATGATCATGGGTATTTCCTCAGTGGGAAAACCTTAGAATTTTCCCATTTGACTAACACCTTATAGTTTCTTATTTGATTAAATACTTTAAATTGAATAAAGGTCTCTCAGGGAGTTTTTTAGGTTTTTCTTCTTTTTGGGGGGAGTTTCTTATAAAAATGTACTTAACCCTATGAGGAGTAGCAGACACCAATATTTGTTACATATTTGTTAATCTATGAAATAAATTTCCCTTTCTATAGCACTGAAATTATACAGAGATGTTTTTGAATGAAAGAAGGGGATGATCTATTGAAACATATCAAAATCCAGAACTGTTGATAATAATATTTATAATTATCTATAATGCACAATGTACAGAACTAAGTAATATGAACTCAAGAAAGATTAAAATATGTGGATTTTACAATTTTATGGAAGGAATTTTAGTATACTGGCTTTTTGTATACGATTTACAATTATAGAGACCCAGTATTGAAATAAGCTTTGCAATTAACTGTCAGTATAATGTAAACAGGTCACTCCATTAAAAATGAAAGCAAAGAGAACCCTTATAATGGGACAGCCATACATTCACAGAATATGCCTGAGGATATAATTCACCAATATAGTGTTATCTTTCTTTCTTCTTAAATGAAATGAGAACATGGTGTCACTACTTTTATTAAAATGGTTTTGGAAGTAACATAGAAACATAATTAGTATTTGATAGCTACTATCTATTTCTATTAATGTTTTTATTGATATATTAAACATAATGTGATGGAAATAACAATAAGGATCTAATTTCCAATGATAGAAAATACATTTACAAATATTGAAAAACCTGACAGTATATTTTTGCAAAAAGTATAGTTAACAAGAAAGTTTGTTCTCAAGAATTTATATTTTAAAAGATTCCTATCATGTCTACTAGAAATAGAAGTTTCTCATTATTCTGATGATAGATTCAAAATATTTTTATCATTTGGAACATATTTCAGCTATAAAAAGTTGTAGCTTATAATAAATTCTTGTAGCTTATAATAAATTCTTGTTTATGTTTCTATAGGATGATGTTTAGTGATTGCTTCATGAAATCACTGTCTTCTCTAGCTAGTTCTTAGACGTTGTCTTGGTCATTTCCAAGAAAAAAAAAACCATGATGTTTTGATGTTATTGACATTCGAATTCAGAATTCATTCACACATTTCAGCAAATGGAGATTGAATGAGAAAGAGAGGGTTGTTATTGTTGTTGTTGTTTTTACCCAGCCACAGCAATCTGCCAACACCTCCAAGGGTGATTGACCCAGGAAGAACAGGCTAGTGTTTTCCACTTTTCCATAACAGATGTCAAACTTGTTAAGAGAAAAAACTTTTTTAAATCAATAAAATACCAGTGGTGTTCAGTTCTGTATATATTTACAATTCTTATACACATTGTGTCCCTAGTCTAAAAATATAATAGGTGAGCCTTCAAATAAAAATAATGTAAGGGTTATTATATTACACACTACACAAACTTTTCACATTACCATCAAAAAAGATCAACAATTTAGCCTAGCCATACAAAATGTATTCGTTGAATTTTGATTTTGTGTTTACTCTTTTTAAAATACTTGTGTGAGTATATTAAATAATCATTGAATAATATTGCTCAATATGTCTTTGAAAAAGCCTATAAAGTGAACTGCTTTTACTATATGACATTCTTATATTGATCTTAATGGAGAAATTGATGCTTTGTGGCATATATATGGGAATGGCAAACTTTACTGTGTGTCACTCTTGGCTGTACTTGACAGGCAGTTCAAAGCTCATGATTAATCACAACAGGAATATTACCCCAGATGATTTCAATGTTTGCCCTTTTACAGCTTAATTTTTTCTGGTCATAAATTTACAGGTCACCATAAATTTCTATTGAAAAGCAGTTGGTTTGAAAATACAGATAAATGGTGCTTTGAAAGCAAATCTTTTGACATTGTTATAACTCTATGTTTTATTTCGTGGACCATGGAAGAAAAAAACACCATCAAATGCATAGATGATTTTAATTGTGCTCATTCAAACTGTTTTATGTAGAACTGTCTCCAAATGTTTTGACTATCTATGCATTTAATTAAAATCAACACCTTATACAAAAGGCATATTTGTAATGTTCCAAAGACCTTGTATGCTCTACTTATACATTTTAAAGGAAATATTAAAATTTGAAATGTCTATGGAAATAGTCAACATGGGCTTTAGAGCATTTTTCTGTAATTCTATTATGTCAATTTTTACTTAGATTTTACAGTCTAAGTTTCCTGCAGTGTGAACTTCCACAAATAATCTTTATTGAGAGATAGACTTTTCAGCTTTAATATATACATGTGTGTATATATATATATTTTCTTTAACTAACTGCACTCCAATAACTCATTAACTCTATATGTAAAAATAACTCACATCTAGTTATCTTGAGCAATCTCTGATCAGCACACATATATGTGTTAGGCAGGTCGATGCTATATATATATCACATATGTACACATTCCTATCTACTTTTTACATATGACATATTCATGCATATATATATGCACATGGTTTAAGAATATAATTTATAATTTTCATTTTGTAACTATTGAAATTAGTAATTTGATACCAGACATCATTTAACTTAAAAGAAGAAAACTGTACAGTTAACCTATTCCATTTGATGAATGAAAGAAAGCTCAGTTTAAGATCCAGATGTAATGTAAATTTGGTTTGGGTGCAGTGAGTTTTAAAAATTTAGGAACAAACTGAAGGAAAAGGAAATTAAAAAATAATTTCATTGGGGCTCATACAACTCTTATCACAATCCATACATCTATCCATCGTATGTCAACTATATTTGTACATTTGTTGCCCTCGTCATTCTCAAAACATTTGCTTTCTGCTTAAGTCCTTGGTATGAGCTCATTTCCCCCTTTCTTCCCCACTCCCCACTTTCTCATGAACCCTTGATAATTTATAAGCTATTATTATTTTGTCATATCTTACACTGTCCTATGTCTCCCTTCGCCCACTTTTCTGCTGTCTGTCCCACAGGGAGAAAGTTATATATAGGTCCATATAATCAGTTCCCACTTTCTACCTACCTTCCCTCCACCTCTGGTTATCACCACTCTCACCAATGGTCTTGAAAGGATCATCTGTCCTGGATTCCCTGCTTTTCTGGTTGCAATCTGCACTTAAAATTTTACACAACAATTTGGGGCACAAGTCTAGAAATATAGATAGGAATACTTTCTAATTATTAAATTATATTAAAGAAAATAGTCTTAATTATCATTTTAATACTTAGTTTCTTTTGGTACTCTGTTATACTCATAAAATCATCCTTAACTAATGGGAAGAGTTCAGAATATTTGCTTGAAATATCCACATGTGGCAGTCATGTGTTATGTCAATTTTATGATTGAAATGTAGGGGTGGAATCTAACCTGAGAATCTGGAGATAGCCATTAAGTAGCCAATGAGGCCTCTATGTGGGAATGGCTTTCACCTGAGACTCCTAGGAAATCTCGCGATATTTCCCTCATGAAGATGAGATGCTATCTTCCTCAGTTGTTCGGAGTTAGTTTCAGAGATGATTAATCACAGACAAGACAAGCTGGCAGCATTCGAGAAGCTGGAGGAGCCGGTAGAAAGAACACACAGCTTTGCCCTGATGGGGCCAAACCTCTGAAACTGGGGAAGATAGGTGGAGACCTCTGCCAATGATGAGTTGCTTCTGCTGTTGATGGACCCTGAGCCCTGGAATCGAGGTGCCCTGCCAGCACCGGGATTCTGTACCCAATGACCTGTGACTTCGAGAGTCGGAAGAAGACTTTATAGACTGATTTCGGGCATATGGGTTAATATCGGACTTATGACTTTGGACTGGACTGCGCTGGGATGCTTTCTCCATGTCCCATTCCTTTTGAATATAAACTCTTTTCTTATATTGACATGTGTGTCCTTGAATTTGTTCCTGTAGTCTACCTGGACTAACACACCACATGTGTTTTGTCAATGATACTGATGTCCAGCCTCACAAAATTAATTATATTTCCATGTTTTTTTCTTGCATTAAATGTTCTATCAGATATCATTGATCTCCACCCCTGTTATTGGAGTCAATTTGGAAAAAAAAAAAGATCAATTCCTCATTAACAAGGTAAGCCCTCAGGCTGAGCCCCGGTGGTGTAGTGGTTGTGCGCGGGACTGCGGCCCACTGGGATGGAAGTTCTACTTCAGCTCACAGGAGCAAAGGCTGGGCCTCCTACTCCCGCCACCAGAGGGCAGTGATGCCTAAAAAAACTAAAAAAAAAAAAAAAATCTAAAAATAACAGGTTAAACCCGCAAAAGCTAAAATCTTATCTAAAATACATTCTGCCTGAACATAGAGACTATATCAAGAATAGATTTAACACATTGGAGCACTAGTGCTCACTAACTTGTGGATTTGTGGGAAAATATAAATAATTTCTTAAACAAAGAACCAAAGACAAGAAAAGAAAAAGACCAAAATGGATGCCAGTAAAGACTGAAACTTATGCTTGCGCAAAAAGAAACTAAAGCTCCTGGAAGAAACTACATGAAAAGCCAAAAATATAAAAGGAGAGCTCAAATAAAGTATAATGAAAAGTACAAATGCATGAAATTAGAGAATCATAAGAGAGCAGCACCCTCAAAAAATAAATAAAAATTAAAGAGAGCAGCATGCTCAATATTAAAAATCCTGAAAAAAAAACTGTCTTCCATTGAAATACTACAAAAGTCTGTGTTAGTTTGGCTAGACTAAAGAAATGAATTCATAGACACTCATATGTACGTAAGAAAGAGGTTTATATAAAAGTGTAATTGTATATTGAGAAAACATCCCAGCCCAGTCCAGATCAAGTCCATAATCAGATATTAGCCAATATGCCTGATATCAGTCTATAAATATCTCTTCAGATTTAAATAACACATGACACCAAATTCAGGAAGATCCCAGGCCAGTGAGTGGAAAGTTTTGTGGATCTGGTGGCGATGGAAGTATCTCAGGGCTGATATGGGTCTCCATGTGGTTTCTCAAATCCCAGGTTTCTGGGTCTCTTAGAGTGGCTCCATGTGGCTTCTCAATAGGAATGTCTCAAAGTGAGACAAGCAGAGCATGTATCTGACCATCAATGAGCTATTTATCTCCATCATGCCTCCAAATGAGGTCATCAAGCTGTGTCCTGATTGAGAGACTAGACTCCACCCCTTCGCAAGTTAGCAATTTATGTAACTGCTACAAACTTTAAGAGCAAAGTATTGAACTATACAGACAGCATCAAGGGAAAATAAAATGATTACAGTGACTTAATATGATAAAAGAATTGATCAATGCTCATCCATTATTAGATGTAATATAATGCACTTAGGCGCTGGCGAACCACTACGCTCTAGGAACTGAGCAAACTAGTTGAACTATGTCAACAATGTCTTGCAGTTGTTTGTAGCAGCACTTGTTTGTTTATGTCAAGAAGGTTGGAAGGCAGCTTCCTGGATACCAACCTGGAGATACTATAATTCAATCTATAGCAGTGATTCTCACCCTGTAGGTAGTGGCCCCTTTGGAGGTTGAACAATCCTTTCATAGGGGTCGCCCAATTCGTGACAGTAGCAAAATTGAAGTTATGAAGTAGCAATGAAAATAATTTTATGGTTGGGGGTTACCCCCACAACATGAGGAACAGTAAGGGTCACGGCATTAGGACAGTTGAGAACTGCTTATCTATAGCAATGGGCATTTTTACTACTTGAAACTCAAGCAATATCCCATAGAATACATTCTCATTTGTGAATTGAAAGTAATCAGTATGTTGAACCAAAATATATAAAATAAAAAGAGCAAACCCAAAAGAGCTATATATGTTAAAACACCATGAAACTCTTTCTAAAGGAATATCCTGTTGTAAATGAATTAAGTAAATGCATTCAGATCAGTCAACTGCCATGGAGTCAATTCCGACTCCTAGAACACAGCAGGACTACACCTGCAGGGTTGAAACTTTGAAAGTCTCATGGGGTTGGGATGGGGGGAGGGCTCTCCTTTCTCTTTAGTGGCTGATGGCAGCTGATGGTCAGAACTGCTGACCTGTGATGAGCAAATTATTATAGCTTTGGTTTGTTTTCTTTAGTCAGAAGATTCATTGAAAAAAACCAATCTGGCTATTTAGATCCATCAATTTACTGTAGAAGGGATACCTTTTCTGCGCAATTGTGCAGGGAATAGAGATGATTTTAACCAGCAAAGGAATATCATTCATGTCTTGTCTTGTTTCATTTTTTGTTTGTTTTGTATGAGCACTTGATTATAAATTCGGTGGAGGTCTACATTTCAGATCAGCACTGTGTATCCAACTTATACTATCGAATTTTGCAACACTTTTCCATCCTTGCTTGACTTTCCCCCTTCTCCGTCTTGTTGCATATTATTAACATCTTCACGCCAGTTAATATTAACCAATCTTCTAACAATTGCTTCCCTTTTACCTCTTTCATTTATTTCCTTTTTAAATCATTTTATTAGGGGCTTTTACAGCTCTTACAGGATTCCATACATCAATTGTATCAAGCACTTTTGTACATATGTTGCCATCATCATTTCCAAAATCCATCCATCCATCATTTCCATCATCATCTTCTACTTGAACCCTTGGTATCAGGTCTTCTTTATTCACTTACCCACCCCCCCAAACTCATGAATCCTTGAACAATTATATATTGTTATTATTATTTCATAATTTACACTTTCCATGGTCTTCCTTCACCCACATTTTGCTATATATCCAAACTTGCGATGGGTCCTCCTTTCCCCCTCCCCAACTATCCCCTGAAGTTGCTTGAGGAAGTGTCATACTGATTTTCACCCTGTTACATTTCCAACAGCACTGGATAAGAGTTCTGATCTCTCTGCATCCTCTCAAATATTTATTTTCCTTCATTTTATCCTACTTCTCTCCCTCCCTCATCCCTACCTTCCTTTGCACCACACCTCTCTCTTTTCTTGCCTATCAACACTCTTGTGAGGTGTCCTCTTATCACTGCTTGAATTTTCATCTCTCTTTTGCTGACCTTGTAGCTGCCTACACGTACTCATAGATGTGTTGGCGCCTGGATGCATTCTTTAGGGAAATATTTGTCTATATACTCTGCCCATTTTTAATGGGGTAATTTATCTTTTTCTTGTTGAGGTGTTGCAGTTTTCTATAGATTTTAGAGATTAATTACTAGTCAAATTTATTTTGGACAAAATATTTCCCAGACTCTGGGTTCTATTTTTAGTTTTTTATGAAGTCTTTTGATGCACACAGGTGCATTTTTAAGAAGCCCCATCTGTCTATTTTGTATTCTGCTTTTTTGTTTGTCCTTTGAGTGTGTGCTTATGGTATGTATTATATACCTTAAGTTTGTAACTATTTTCTCATTGGTTATCTTTACCATTATAGGAATTATACTTAGGTCTTTAATTTGTATTTGGTTCACTTCTGTATATGAAATGGGTTATGGTTCTTCTTTCACTCTTCTTTTAAGTGGAAATCATATCTGGCTGTCACCTTTTATTGAAGAGGTTATACCACTGAAGAGCCTTACTATTTAATGAATTTTTGCTGAAAATTATTTGTGTGTGGGTACATCATTTATTTCTCTCTTTATTCATTTCTGTATTTTCTTTTCTGTTCCATTGTTTGGCTGCAAGTGCCAGACTGTTTTGACCATTGTAACTGTATAATAGGTTCTGAGGTTGGGATGTAGGTGGTCTTTTGCTTTGTTCTTCTGAAGTAATGATTTATTTATCCTAAGTTATTAACTTCTCCATATAAAGATTTGCTTGGGCTCACAATTACCTACCATACAGATTCAGGCAAGAAATTAAATGGTGCAGTACATTGAGTGAATCTGGTGCACAAGTCTTCCTTAAAGTGTTGAAAAGCCAGGAAGCTGCTTGGAGGACTAAGTTTTATCTGACACTAGCCATGGTGTTTTCAATTGCCTTCTATGTGGATGAACATTGAAAACTGAATGAGGGAGACCAGAGATGAACCATGGCATTTTAATTATGGTGTTGGTGAAGAATATTGTATGTACCATGGATTTCCAAAAGAACAAACAAAACTTATTTAGAAGAAGTATAGTCATAATGCCCATTTCAGGTATTTTATACTTGCTGTCAGGAGACACTTGTCCCTAGGGAAGAGTATTAGGCTTGGTAAAGTAGGGAGACAGTGAAAAAAGAGAAGAGCCCTGAGAGACAAGATGGATGGACGCAATGACTACAATACAGATTCAAACATAGTGCCAAGTGTGAGCATGGCGCAGAATGGAACATTGCTTCATTTGGCGCTTCTTAGTGTTCTGTGAGTCAACACTCACTGGACAATATAGCAATGCGTAAAGTTAACAATGATTTTTCCCCTTCCTAAAGGAATGATTCCGTCATCTGGATCAGAATTACATAATGCTTATGTTCGGGGGCAACATTGACTCTTTTTTTCACAATGCTGCTTTTATTTCCAAGTTATGGAATCACTGTTCCATTTATGTTGGTTTCTTTCAGTTTCTCATTATAATGTCTTGAAGTTTCCTCTTTACAATTACATTTTGTGTGAGTTTAAATTTACTTGTGATGATTTTAAAAATCATTTGAATGGCTACTATAAATGCTATTGCTTTCTAATTTAATTTATAGAGCCATCTTCATCAGTATCACATAATCTTATTGATTTTTGAATTTCTATGGTACCCTGTCATGCAACTGAATCTTCAGCGATTTTCTTTTTGAATCTTTGGGATTTTCTTCATATAGCATCATCAAATACAGATAGTTTTGCTTCACCTGTGTCAATTTGGACACGTTGATTTCTTTTTATTTTCTAATTATTTGGACTAAGACTTTCAGCACAATATTGTATTAAAATAGTGATAAAGGACATCCTTTATTAGCCCTATTTACAAGAATGGCTTCTGTTTTCTCCATTGAGAGATTTGCTAGTCATTAGTATTGCATACACAGTCTTTACTGTATTGAAAAATTACCCTTCCTCTCCTATTTTATTAATTCTTGTTTGCTTTTTTTGTTTTGTTTTGTCAAATGTCTCTTCTGTACCAATTGATATGATAATGCTTATATCCTTTGATTTACCTATGTGGTAGTTTACATTGATTTTCTTATGTTTCTCTCTCCTTGCAAAGCTGTTAGAAATTATATGAGCATGATTTTATATAGATAGATAGAGATTAGAGATAGAGATGATAGATATACACAGAGATATACATATACATATATACATGTGGAGTCTCTTATCAAAGATTTTCTTATTGCTTCTTGGTAAGTACATGGTAGTAGAGTGTAATTTTGCATTCTGGTAATGCCTTTGCCTGATTTTGGTATCGGGACTATGTTCACAAAAATGGGGATATTTGTTCCCTTTTCTATGTTCTCTATTAGTTTTGCTTTTTTTAAATCATTTTATTGGGGGCTCATACAGCTCTTATCACCATCCAAACATATATTTTCTCACTTACATTTGTTGCCATCAAATTTTGCAAACATCTCATTTCTATTCCAGCCCTTGGTAGCAGCTCTTCATTTTTTCCCCTCCCTCTCCAGACCCCCTTCCTCATGAACCCTTGATAATTTTTAAATGATTATTGCTTCATATCTTACATTTCAGGTCTTACATTGATGTATCTCTTCATCCACTCTTTCTCTTCTCCGTACACCTGGAAGCAGATTGTATGTAGATCAGTGTGATAGGTTTTCTCTTTCTACCCCCACCTTCCCATTCTCCTCCTGATATTGTTACTCTCATTATTGATTCTGAGGGGTTGTATATGTCCTAGATTTCCTTTGTTTTCAGTATTATCTGTATCCACATAGATGCAATAGTCTAACCAAACTTGTAAGGTAGAATTGGAGTCATGATAGTGGGAAGGAGGAAGCACTACAGAACTAGAGGAAAATTGTATGTTTCATCATTGCCATACTACACCTAACAGTTAATTTAGGGAGATGCTGTGCTTTTATATAATTTACATTTGTTTCAAGTTTTCAGTTTGTTGGAATACGTGCTTTATTAGTACTGTGTTATTTTTTCTCAATTATTTCTGCTGTTATGTCTTCTATTTCATTTTTTTATATTTGATAATTGAATCTTTCCCTTCTTTGGTAAATTTGCCAGTGGTTTGTTCATATTCTTAATTCTTTCAAGGCAGATAGTCCTGTTTTCTCAACAGTTCATGGTGCTTTCAATATATTTTTAGCACAACATTTCTAATGCAAAAATTTGTCTTCAGTCTTCCTTATTCTTGTCCAACTTTCACATACATATAAAGTCCATGGAAAATCTCATGATTTGGGCAGGCACCATTTAGTCTTCAAAATAAAATTTCAGCTTTTCAATAGTTTAAATTATTGTGCAGCAGATTTACATAAAGCAATGTGTCATTTTACCTCTTGATATCAGCTTCCATAAACAGTAAATGCTGAGCTAAGCAAGTCAAAATCCATTAGAACCTCAGCCTTTTCTCCATTTATAATGCTATCTATTGGCTCAGTTGTGGTGATTTGGGCCATCTTCACAATTAGTCATGAGATCATATTTTCTGATTATTGTTCTTTTTTCCTTTTTTGTCAAACATTGCACTTGAATCATCAATAGCTATCAATGCACCTTGATCACATGATTGATCAAGTTCACACTGAAAAGTTTGGAAAAATTCTTCAGTTTCTGCATAACTAGCATTAGTGCTTGGTGCATACTTTGAATATGATACTGATTGCACTCTCCTGTGTTTCAATACATATAATCCAATTAGAGATATAATTGTACTTCAAGGTCAATCTTGAAATGACTTTTTTGATGAATTTTACTCCATCCATCTTGAATCTGTTATTGCCAGAGTAGTAAGCCACAGGACTTTCTGATTTAAAATAGCAATACCAGTTCACTTCAGCTCGATGATGCCTAGAAAATCAATCTTTATTACTTCTATTTCATTTTAATGACTTCCAATTTTCCAAGATTCATACATTTAATTTTCCTAGAATCATTATCTTTTTCCCTTCATTTTGAGTTGTACTCCATCAGGAAATGAACTCTCCCAAATTTTACTCTATCCATTTAATTTTGATCCACTCTGTGTTATAAATGCAACTCTTCCTCCAATATATTTTAAATGTCTTTTGACCTTTTGATCTGAGTATCTTCTTGCCTAGCTGATTGTTCTATTACTGCTCTTTTTGTGATTCATTTATTTTCCCTGTAATCTGTTTACTTTCATCTGGTGGCTAAAATATTATTGTGTTACGCATTTACTAATCGTTGAAGATGTTAAGATGCTGATATTTATTCTCTCTTCTTATTGCTATCAACTACCCTTTGTGTACTGCTTTGATGGTCTCTCAAAGGCAATGATATTCTACATTTTCATCCTCATTTGTTGAAAAGGAAAATTCAAGTTAATTTCTTATTTCTGTTTAAGTACTGCACGCTAACAGATTATGCCACTGGAGATCCCAATTTATTTCTTTAATTGCATGGTAATTTTTAAAGCAGGGTGTTAATTTAATGTACTTACTTTCCCACTTGATCTTCCTAGTTAATAATGCTTCCACATTTTATATCTTATTAAGGCGCGCTTCATGGTCTAACATATGATTTCTTCTGGAGAATGTTTCATGTGCACTGGAAAAGAATGTATAGTATGCTATTGTTCAAAGGCATGTTCTTTATATGCTTTATGAGTCAAGCTAACTAGCTCTGCTTTTCACTTTTCATAATTAGTGAGGAAAGTCATAATTTTGTTCTAGCTACAGCAATTTAGAATCTAACAATCTAACCCATATTGCGGATGTCTATAAAAGTCAGCTGTACAATGGCAACTGTATGTGGGGGGGGAGGGGATGATGCTGGGTAGCCTTTCTCTTTCTTTCATTCTTTTGGTGCTTTTCTTCCGGTGCTATGATAAACCACCAGTGGAAAAACTTAGGGCACAAAACACAAAGTACAGGTAAGAGGAATAATCTCTAGTTTCCTGCAATCCCTTGTGGGCCAGAAAATATTTCACCTTCTATCTTGCATTAATGTGGTTCCTAGGTGGAATTTTGATAAGCACACATTGGGAGTTGAGAAAGAGTGAGCACTTGCTACTTCCTGATGTGTTAAACTGAAGTGTGCATTATATGGTTATTTATGTTTGTTGTTTATATATTTTCAATTTGTTCTTATTGTCATTGTTACTGTCCCATTTTTGTTATTTTTAATCCTTTACTGAACCACTAAATGGAGTCAACGGTTTCTTGAAAGCCTCAATCATCCAACAGTTACACCATAATATCTTGTAGACAATAGATACAATTGGTCTAGAAAGAAACACAAGATAAGATGGCAGAAACTACTTATATACAAAGCCAACAGACCTACCTGAGATAGGAAAGTCATTGAATTCATTGAGAAGAATGGTACTCAGGTATTTTCCATGTGTGAGGAAAAAGATTAGGAAGGCAGTGATGGAAGGTGGGGGAAAGGAGTGAAAAATTAGAAATCATACCAAATAAAATAGAAAATAAACCCAAAAGAATGGTATGAATATAATAGAATTATACAATTACTTTTTGAAGGAGTAGAATTGAAACTACAATCCAGTGACCTTGAAAACAAAACTCTGTATTTCAACCTATGATAATAATAAAATAAAAAGAGAAGAATGAAAAAAAAACTGTCTAAGAACAATGTGGGAAACTATGAAAGGTATGATTAATGGCTTATTAGGGTTATCAAATTGGAAGAAACAAACAAGCAACCAAAAATAGCAGTGGATATGTTCCCAGAACTGCTGGAAGACAACTTCCATAGTAATATAGAAGAGGAGAAATGTTACCTTTCAAAAACCTGATATGACGTCTCACAGAATAAACATCAAAAGAAAATATCCATAGCATATAATAGTTACACTTTGTAATATGAATACCAAGAAAAAAACCATGAAATTAGCTCAGGAAAAGGAAAAAATTACCTGCAAAGAGGAAAAATAAGAATAAATTCATATTTTTCAGGGGAAAAATCAGGAAAATAAAGTCAGCCAATAAATGACTTACAGTCATGCCATTTATCTAATATGATTGAGAAATAAGAGTATTTCCAGATAAGGAGAAATTAAAGGAATTTGTGAAAACAATCAACCTACAAACAAAATATTTGAAGGGACATTTGTTGGACTGATAGTTCAAAGCAATATTAGACATTACCTTGTGGTCAATATGTAAGGCACTACAACCTATTGCAATAATCAAACAAGACTGAAATTGGTACGCAGAATTGTCATTCTACAATGAATACTATTACAAGGAAATAGAGGAAAGATTGAAGTTGTCTAGGATTAAATCTGGCTTGAATCCTCAATCAATACTCAAGGAAGGAGAAATGAAGGGATGAGATAGTCTAGCACGCAATGAATCTGTAGGAAAAGACCTTTTTAGGGTATTGAGAAGCAAGGATGTTACATTAAGGACTAAGGCACAACTGACTACTATGATATGATATTTCCAAAGGCCTCAGATGCTTATTAAAGTAGGAAATTGAATGAGGAAGACCAAAGTGTAATTGTTACACTTGAATGTTGACACTGGTGAAGAATACTTAAAGAACAATGAAGTGTGTTAAGTGCAAACAAATCTTTATTGGAAATAGTACGGCCAGAATATTTTGTAGAGGTAAAGAAGACAAGATTTTATCTCATGTACTTTAGACTCTTTTTTTCAGGAAAGACCAGTTCCTGGAAAACAGTAGGCTTGGCAAAGTCAAGAGATGTTAAAAAGAGGAGGGTTATTGGACAAGATGAAACAACAGGAAGACTGGAACCATGAGCTCAAGCAGAGGAATAACTGTAAGCATGGCACAGAATCATACGATGATGTTTTGTTCCATTGTGTATAGGGTAACTCTCAGTAGAAACAAACTCAACAGCACCTAACACCAGCAACAAAACAACAGGCCCCTCTTCTTTCTCCAAAGAACATCTGTTAATTTGAACCACATATTATGTGGTTAGCAGTTCCACCCATATTAAAACATTTGAATAGTACCAAAATGCATAAGGTACAGGGATGTTTTTTACCCCCAGAGTTAACTAGAGGGTCAATATAAGAGAAGAAATCATTAAAGATATAGATTAGTAAAGTGGCTAAAATGAGGGGTCAATCAAAGCAGCAATTGTGAGCATGGAAAAGTACCAGGCAGTGTTTGGCTCAGACATTGGGCCCTCCTGTGTCTGAACTCACTCAAAAACAACCAACAAGATGGAAGACTAGACGCATAGGTCTTCAGCAGTAAGAGTTTGACGTGTGCTTCACTCTGGCAAACAGAGACTATGTAGAAGTGTGTTTGTTTTCCTCATTCAGCCACAATAGAGATCAATTATTACATGACCAGAAATGTGTAACTAACTCGCACTGCCACATAATGTTGATTCAGACTCCTCACTACGCTCTAGAAATGACCATGTGGATTTACGAGACTATCTATTTCTAGGAGTAGATGGGCTCATCTCCCTATTAGAGAGATGACTACCAGAATTAGGAAATATGGAAAAAAGTTATGTTATTCTCTCAAGTCGCAAAACAGTAATTCCTCTTCTAGACATTATATTGCATATGCATATGAGCTTGGAGAATGTCTAGATACATAAAATGTTTTAAAGAAATTTCATTTATGAGAATAAAACTAGTTTAATCTAGAACACAAAATAATGACTAATACTAATAAATTGCCCAAAGTGGGGTTATTTCTTTATTCTTATATGTTAAAATATCTGTTCAAAAACAATCTGTTCATAGGGAAATTAAATAAGTGATAATGAATTTTTCCACACTTCATAAGACCTACTCACATGTAATAGCTGCTATAAATATTGTATTTACTCATTGTGTAAGCACTAACTCCAGGTTGCTTTCCTCTATATGGACTATGGAGGGCTCAAAATGTTCTATTTATAATAATTTATGTTGTTTACTAGCCATGGGTTTGATAAAAGTATTCAAAAATATTTTAATTTATTTATAGTTTTGTGGATTATATCTAACTATTTGGATAACATATTCTACTTTGTCCTGTTTGAATGTTTAATAATTTTTGAAAAAATATATTTGATAACAGATAATTGAAACATTATAAATGTTGCACCTTAATATGAACTTGTGACATTACGAGAAAACATAATGGAGAAAAGTACCTGAAGTTGGTTTAGAGAAGCAACAAGGAAACTAAATTAGATACAGATTTTGTTTATTGTAGTAATATGATGACAACAGGATCAGCAACCATAATGCATCAAATAATTTCTAAGACATTAAGCAAACAAATCATTTATATGGAGTAATGTAAACAAATCATTTATACATCTATTGCGCACAGCAAATTTCTTAACTATGCCTCAGAGACATCCAGTAAATAGTACAAAGCAGAGTAAATCTATCACATTTTGTTATTGTTGGGAGAACATAATGCCTTAAGATGACATATAATGCACTAAAAATGGGAAATACATTATTCAGCCATGTAAGCTGACATCTAGAAATACTAATATCATTATGCTAATTAGAAAGTATATTTATTTATTCCAGTTTTAAGATACTTCATATGCAATAAGTTATTTTAAAGCTGGACAGTGAGAAAAATAAAATTTGCTTTACCATGCAATCAATTTTAAATATATTTTTAAAAAATATCTTAACCTATGAAGTTAGTTTATTTTGGTTCATAGATAGCTTTGTTGTTGTTTGGTGCCATTCAGTTTGTTCTGACATATAGTGAGCCTGTGCCCAAGAGGAAGAACCACAGCCCAGTCCTGCACCATCCTCACAATGGTTATGGTTAAGTCTCTTTAAATAGAGTATACCGTGCCCCTATTGTTTCATTTCTTGGCTTTTGTTATTGTTTTTGTTCATTTTAAAGCTTAAAATGCCAATAGTTTTACTAATAGGATTTAGATTCTGCCTTTCCTGCAAGTATTGTGAGCATAGTCCAAAACACTTTACCTCCGCTTTCTCTTTCATAACCATAACTATCTTATAAAACAGAGATGATGAGAGGCATGTAGAAAGTCTGATTCATATCAGGCATTCATACATGGAAGCCTAAAACTCATTATAGTTGTTCAAACTGATAAAAACTCAATTGTGAGAGTATAATTCAGGCGGCATCAAGTGGCCCTGAGTCAGCTCCAGCTCACAGTGATCCGATGTGCAATAGAATGAAACCTCGCCCGATCCTGCTCCCTTCCCACAATTGTTCTGAAGTTTCAGGTCATTGTTGCAGCCACTGTGTCATTCTAATTTGCCAAGGGTTTTCTTCATTGCGTCTGCCTCTGTACTTTACGAAGCCTGATGTCCTTTTCCAGGGACGGGTCTCTCCTGAGCACATGTCCAAAGCACATGAGATTAACTTGATCCCTTCTGTCCTCCAAGTAGATTCTGGACCTACGATTTTCAAGATAGATCTCTTTGTCCATTTGACAGTCCATGGCCCCTGAAACATCCTTTACCAGCACCAAAAATTAAATATGTCAACTACACTTTGGTCCTTCATATGTTGCAAATTGTACCCACATCCACCAGCATATGAGGTAATTGAAAGTATCATGGCTTGGGTCAGATGCACCATAGCCTTCAAGGTAACATCAATACTTTCAAGAGGTCTTGGGCAACAGATTTACCCTCTGTCACCATTCTTATAATCCCGTTACTGCTGCTTCTATGAATATTTATTTTGGATCCAAATAAGATAATTCTCTGATAACTTCAATATGTTCTCCAGTTATCTTGATGCTACTATTGGACTAGATGTGAGAATTTTGGTCTTCTTTATGTTTAGTTGTAGGCCATACTGAAGGCTGCAATCCTTGATCTTTATGAGCAACTGTTTTAAGTCCTCCTCACTTTCAGTAAACCATGTTGTGTCATCTGTAGATTGCAAGTTCTTAATAAAATGTATTCTAATCCGATGCCACATTCTTCTTCATATGATCCAGCTCCTCTGATGAACATGCAGTGTAAATATGTGTGATGAGATGCTGCAACCCCGATGCACACCTTTTTTAACAGTATTGTGTTTATGTTGTATTCCGTATTTCTGCAGTACTGTTCTGTTCTCACAATTGCCTCTTGAACTATGTAAACATTCCACATATGCAGAATGAAGTGTTCTGGAATTCCTATTCTTCTCAAGGATATACATAATTTGTTAGGAGCACACACCAGGTTATCTTGGCATAGTCACTAAAACACAAGTTAAATATCTTTTGAATATTCTCAGCTTTCAGCCAAAAGCCATCTAATGGCTGCACAACATGAAAAGTAGATCAATGTCACTGCTATACACATAGAAGTTGTCTAATTGGAGAATGTTTCTTTTGTGGATATTTTTGCCAAACTTTAAAAAGTAATTATATTCATAACAATGAGTATTAATGAAGAAGAAGAAAATGTTCTAAAATTCATTGTGGTAATGTTTGTATAATTCTTCTTGATAATACTGAACAATTGATTTGTATGATATGTAGCTGAGATGCCTACTCTTCACATGCATATGATACAACTGAAAAAACTGTGGCTTGGGTCAGGCATCGATTGTGGTTACAAAGCAAGGGAAAATCCTTAACAATTTCAATCTTTGCATTTATAATTATTTAAAATATTGGTCCAGTTGTGAGGATTTTTCCTATACATCACTTTAACATGTATTACATTATTCTTCAAAATAACAACCTTGCTTTTCAATATGCTGAAGAAGTTTTGTGCAGCAAACTTATCTATGCATCACGCCCTTTATCTCTTGACACTACTTCAGTAAACATCTCTAGTGACTTCAAGCAAGACAAAATTCTTGCCAACTTGAAGCTTTCTACCAGTTATCATTGTGGTGGTTAGATTTGTGTCAAGTTGAGATATATGAGAGTGAATGGGTGTTCTCAAAATTTTCTGCCAGGTCAAAGCCTGATGATGTCTCCTTTGGCATGTGACTGTCTCATAAGGGGAACTCCGGGAACCTCCTTCAAGCTCTTCTCTTTCACCTTCCTGTGGCTGGGCCTGTGTTACTGACCCTGAGAGTGGAAGGCATCCTGCTGTGTTTCCACCAATGTTGGATCCACACATCTCTGTGCCCACTAGCCTCTTATCTCACTACATTTTGCACCATTGCATGTAGCTTAATGATTCTGAAGACAGACTCATGGACTAATATAGGACATATGCATTTGAGTTGGCCTGGACTGGGAGACTTTCTTGAACTAAAATTACATTTTTATAAAAAATCACTTTCACATACATGGATGCATATCACTCCACTTATTTCACAAGGCAACCCATCTGAACTCAATCATGATGTTACCTATTGGTACAGTTGTAAAAATTTTGGGTCTTCTTTATGTTGAGTTTTAATCCATGCTGACGGCTTCACATCTTGATATTAATCAGCAAGTGCTGCAAGTCTTCCTCATTTTCAGAGAGCAAAGTTGTGTCATCTGCATATAACACGTTGTTCATAAGCTTTCCTCCAGTCCTGATGCCATGCTCTTCTTCATATAATCTAGTGGTTCTGATTATTTGCTCAGCACATGATTGACTAAGTATATTGAGAGGATCCAACTCTGTCATACAACTTTTTGATTTTATACCATGATGCATTCCCTTATTCTGTTCATGTAGCATATGTCAAATTGACTATTTATGTGAGGATAGACAATGCAGAAACTCAATATTAGCAGCTAAAATGGGCCTGGTACTGAATGTTCCATAAGCCATCAATTACTTAAGTGTAAGTCATGTTTGAATCTGAAGAAAATTAAAACAAGTACAGGAGACTAAAAATATGACCTTAATTTAAAATACCTAGATTCCTAAAACATCTATAATTCTAATTTTCTGCATTGAGAACTAGCAATGGGAGACCTGATGAACTGTGGGCATATCACAGGACCATTATACTTAAAAAAAGCAAAAGGTCATTATAAGGAAATGAAAGAGCACATTCACTGTTTTCAAAAGAGATGTCAAAAGAGAAAAATAGACTCCTTTTTTTTGTAGAGCAGTGAGACAAATGGAAAAAATGATGACATAAAAGAACTAATCAGAATATTCCAAAGGACTGTTCAAGAATCACAGTCAAATGTTACAATGAAATGATAAAGATATAGTATTGGAAAGTCCAGAAGAATATATTCAGCACATCTTAAACTTAAAATGTTAAAGAAAAAGATAACTTTTGAATTGGAATGTTGAAAGATCCTATGAGAAAATATCGAATGATACAGGAAGCATGAAGCGAAGATGGAAAGAATTCAGCATCACTATCAAGCAGAAGTTGTTGGCGTTCTATCATTTCATGAGGTAACATATGAACTAGAATGTTGGTGCAAGACTTGGCAACTGTGGTAAACTGAGACCTTGGATGAGTGTACTTGGCTTCATTTCTAAGCTCACAACCATGGACATGGAGAGCTTGACCTATTGTGAGAAAGATATCCATTATTCTGAGATAGAACACTTCTCAAATACATACTCTCCAGGGTAAAAAATTATCCCCTGCAATGGCCCTCCTTTATGAAGAGATTGTAAAGGATAAACCATAAAAGATGAATCATTCCTGTATCTGGCTGTTCACCATGCCTGCAGGTTCTCTGTAAATAATACCTATCAGGCCCTACAGTCTGTACCATCCTAAAATATCTCAAACTCTCTTCTGAGATCTTTGTGATTCAGATAATATATTGTTCTCCTGGGGAGGGATCAGGGACACTCAAGGTTAACAAGCACTAGGTCCTGATGGTGGCTTACTTGTTATCCCATTTTGATATTTTGTTTCCCCAAAAATAAGATGAGTCATATTTATTTTAGCACACGAAGACACCCTAGGGCTTATTTTCAGGGATGTGCTATTTTTTTAAGTATGATACAACAGTCAACATTTATTCAAATATAGTTAGATCATCTCCTTCTGGAATATCATCATAACTCTCCAAACCCCTAATTCCATCCTGAATTTCTTGGTACTTTATTTCCTTTAGAACCATTAGCCCCAATCTCTCATGTCAAGCAGGAGAGCTTTCATTAAATGAGCAGCTTTTATCCATGTAACCTGATCAGAGTGCATTGGTAACAACACTGTCAGTGATTTTTTTCCCATGGATTCTTCACCCAAATTAACATCTCCTGCAGGCTAGGCTTCACAAAGTTTCCATGCTGATTTCCTGTCATTCTCTTTTCAATATATTTAATTTCCACGCACAAATGGTCTTTGGCTGGTTTGTCTATTACAATATCAAGAGTCTGCAGATAGGTCAGGATGGGGCAGATGAGAATAGTTTTCTTTTTCTGTCACCGCTATGCATGGGTTGTGCAGATACACTGGGTAGCCTTGCCCACCACTGGGTCTTATTTTCAGGGTAGGGCTTATATTGTGCAAATGCTTAGAAACCTACTAGAGCTTATTTTATGGGTGTCTTATTTTATAGGAAACATGGTATTGACTGTAAAGCATTCACCGTGTGATATGTATGCCTTTTCAAAGAGTTGCAATCCCCATTATATATGCCCATTAGAAAATTCATTTTCTCTCCTGTTCCTGACATAGGGGCAAGGAGCCCTGTGCCCCCACTCTCTATCTGTCTTTACTACTATCCATGATAGCAAAGTCACTCTTATGGTCCTTTTAGAGTGTGAGGGATCCATACCCCCACAAGCAGTGTTTCATTCATTCATCTTTGAATTTCCTTAATCACTATCCAACTTTACACACATATGAGGCAACCGAAAATACTATGCTTGGGTCAAACCCTGTTTAACCTTCATTGTGACATTCTTGTGCTTCAACACTTTGAAGAGATCTTCTAGAGCAGTTTTATTTAGTGACTGCCATTTGCCTAAGTATTGATTATAAGTGTGAGCAAGACAACATACTTGAAAGCTTCCATCTTGTCTATCTAATATGATATTGTATATTGATTGATAAAGTTGTGAAGATTTTTATAGTCAATATAGATAATATATACATATATATATATATATAGTCCAGTATAGTCAATACTATACAGGTGAACATCTTTCTAACATTCCCTTCTATAAAATAAGATCCGTCTGATTTGTCATGATTCTACTTGCCATCATCTGAATCTGGCCTGAATTTCTGATAGTTCTTTCAGTGTATGCTTGCAAGAGTGGATGGATGACCGGCAGCAGATTTGATTGCATATACTGTCAATAAGATATTTGACAATGTTTGCGGTCTGTTGTGTCAATTTCTTTGGAATTTTTACAAATATAGATCTCTTCCAATCAATTGGCCAGATACCTGTCATCCAATTCTTTTGGCAGAGACTGATGAGCACTTCATCAGTGCTGCAAACTTTTAATTGGCATTTCATCAATTCTTGGAACTTTGCTTTCATGAACGCCTTCAATAAAATTCAGACTTCTTCCATTGGTACTATAGGCTCTTTCATCAAGTGATATCTCTCAAAATAGTTAAATTGCTAACTCATCTTTTTCTGATATAGTGATTCTGTGGATCTGTGTATTCTTTCCATCTTTATTTTACAGTTCAATAATTCACCCATAGAAAAGTTCAATTTTGAAACTCCAGCCCTCGTTTTTTTTATTCTCTTCTGTCTGTTTGAGTTTTGATGAGTGTATTCTTTCTTTGTTGGTTTCCTATTTCCAGGTCTTTGCACATTTCAGTACAGTAGATGACTTTGTGTTCTTGAGCTGAATGTGAAGTGTCTGTTCAGCTCTTTACTTCATCTATGATTCCATTTGCTTGACATGCTCTATGATGAAGAGCAAGTTTCAAAACCTCTTCTGAAATAAGCTTTGATCTTCTTTTTTTCCTATCTTTTTAATGATCTTTTGTTTCCTTTGGTTATTATGTCCTTGATGTTATCCAACAGCTTGTCAGATGTGTCAAATGTATTCTTGAGAGGTCCTTCACATTCATGTGGAATATAGTAATGGTTTTATTTTGGCTCTAGTGTTTTAATTTCTTTCTACTTCAATCTGAACTTACATAAAAGCAATTGACTGTTTCAAGATCAACCTTGCTCTGACTGATTATATTGTGCTTCTACAATGTCTCTTCTCCATTTACCATTCCCAGTTTAGAAAACCATTTAATTTTCTAAAATGGCCAATGCTAGCCCATCTAAGGACATTAGTGTCTAGGATATCAGTCTTCATCTGGTCCTTTCCATTTCTGATGATTTCCAATTTTCCTAGATTTATTCTTCCTACTTTCATGGTTCTGATTATTAATACATGTTTGCAGGCATTTCTTCTCATTTTGAGTCTTGCCCCGTTTATAAATTAAGGTTCTCAAAGCTGAACCCATTCATATCATTACAGTTGACTCTACTTTGAGAAGACAACTTTTCCTCTAACATATCTTGAATGTCTTCTGACCTGAAGATTTCAATGAAATAATTCATTGGGAATTATTTCAGACAATGTTCTGCTACTATTCATGAGGTTTTCAGTTGAAGAACAGATGCTTCTGCTATTCATAAATTTTTCAGTGGCTAATTCCTCAGAAATGAACAGCCTATTCTTCACAATACATTCTTAGTCTGGAAGTTCTGTGGAAACCTGTTCAACTTGAATAACTCTGATTGTATTTGAAATACCAGTGACATAGCTTCCAACAGAATAACAACATACAAGCCTCCATAAGATGAAAATTTGACAGAAAAGTGGTGGACAGATTTTATAAATTGTGTGGACATGAAATTGTAGAGCACTGTGCCATTGCATAAGAAATAATAAAACTGAGACTTCTATTCTGTGATCAAATTCAGAGTATATGAAGAAGTAACCAGTAAGCTATTTGGTTCACAATCTCATCTGTTTTTCCAAATGAGACTCACATACATAATTGAAGATACCTGTAAATGCTCTCAGATCCCAGCCTCAGAGTCTTTATATCTATTTGTAACTCATTCCCAATTATGTTTTGTTGTAATTTCTGCTCCATGAATTTGTGAGCTAATAAAATGGTGGTTTTGTGCCCATGTGTTTGGAGTGACTCTGCTACGATATAAGCCAGAAAGTGTGACTTTGCATTTTTGATAGACTGACAACAGGACATCAAAGTATATGTAATAGTGAAACTGTGTAACAGATGTAAAAATGAGGTTATCCAACAAATTAGAGCTAAAGTTTAGGGAAACTCCAAACAGAAAAATGTTAGAAGTTGTTATCCTTTGTAAAGGATGCTACAAATGTTGAATGCTCTAGAAATTCCTCTTTTATTTCGTTTTGCATTTTCTCTTGTATCAGAAAGAGAATTTTTTAATTGTGTCGAGTAACTTCCTTTTATTTTATCTATGAAATGTTATGTTTGGTATCTCAAAATATCTATATATATTCTGCACATATTTTCAGTGTGCACAACTTTTTCAATCTATTGATGTCATTATTCTTTGAATATTTATGTGAAATTTTAGAGAATATAATTTCTACAATATATTTTTGTATAACTAAGTCCTATTCTCTTTCTTGCTTTCCCAATAAATTAGCAAACACCTAGTTTACCAAAGTAATCAAAACTTTTTTGCATTTTTATAATTCTAAAATACATAACAAAATATATCACCATTTGTTATAAAGCCACATGATACCAGTGAATATTTATACAGAAATGCAAATGAAATGCAGAGGTGAAATATTTAATCATGCTTATTTCATAAGAGATGAAACATTGAAACATGCTTACTGAAACAAACTATACACAAAGAAGTATAGTTTAGGGTTTGCATTTTGCATACTTATTTTATATTTTTGTCCACTTAAAGTGAAACTGAAACAAAAAGAAACTGGAAGCAATTTTTTTCAATTAAAAAGTAGAAGACTGTAATGAAATGTTAATACATTTCTAACATTTTATGATACATATAGTTCTAAGAAATATATATACACTTGTATAATAGCATACTACTATGTATATCTAATGCATAAGATGATTGATTCCTTCATGAAGGTAAATGTAGAAGTTTTATTTTTTAAATACACTATCCCTACTTTGCATTTGTCCTATCCTATAATAATCCATTCTAGAAAATGACCTTAATAATTATGAAATCTTTAAGGAAAGTCTCATTTGATATATTCCAGGGAACTTCAAAAAGTTTGTGTGAAAATATCCATAATAGATATTTATTAAGGCTTAAATAGAGCAAGAACAGAATGATTAGAAAAATATATCAAAGAGATTAAGTAGACCATCTGCCCAAGCTTATAATAGCAGTCAAGATTTTGCTGTGGCACATCACATTAAAAAGGATATGGGATCAGTGGGAGGTGCTGGGGTTAAAAAAAAGGACATGGGAACTCAAAGAGAAGTATCACAAAAGCACATCATTTTGTTGAGTATAAGGTAGCTATGGGTTGGAATGAACTGGTTCGCATCTACCCTTATTCAGCATCCCCTTTGTCTCTTTTCACAAACTAAGTCAGTTCGCTTTATTTATATGCCATCTGAAGACATTCACATATATGTTTGCCAGGCCTCAGGGTTTATCAGCATGCTGCCATCTTGTCAGTAGAGCATCTTTCAGGATTTGTGCTGAACAGAGCTAGCTAGTGTTTCCTGTAATCAAGAAAGAAGTACCTGATTTCCAAGAATTCTCAGAAGAAAGTCATGCCCACACAGAGGTTTCATTGACTATCTCCAGTTTGACAGGCTAGACTCCACCCCTATATTCTTAATCAAATTGACACCAGAATACATGACTTCCACAGAGAGTAACAAAATTAATTCATTTGAATACCCTGTGCAACGATAACAATAATCTTTGAGTTTAGATGGAAACTCTAGGTGAACTGGGTTAGAGGACAAATGGATACCTATGAATATACATATGTCTCACAGGCATATTTATTACATACACAAAAAAGTGTCTTCAAAATACGATGAGATTTTTCTACAAACTTTTTTGAAATATATGTATATATACACATATTTGCTTATATAAATATGCTGCAAATAGGTCCATCAATATAGAAAAAATACATGGGAAAGTTACAAAAATTCTTAGCTACAAACAAACACTTGGGAATGAGTCACTCAGCCAGGGACTCATAAATATAATCTCAGAGAACTTTAAAACCAAGTGATATGAAATAATTCACAAAAGCAATTTCTACAATGTATTTTGTTGACAACTAATGGAAGTCTTAAAAGCTGTGTGGTGATTGAAGAGCAGCGATTGGTCTTTGCTCATCCACAGCAAACTTCCTGTAATCAGTTCAATCCTGACTTTTCAAGCCTGCCACTCTTGATGTGAGTAGAAAGCTATGTCTCTACCAGGGTAGAGAAAGCTGGTGCTTTCAAACCGCAGGTCTTATGCTTGGCAGCACAAAGCATAACCACTGCACCAGCATGGAACTTTTCAGAGCAAAGGCTGGTGAAAAAAAAATTAAAGATATAAGGAAACAATTATTCAAAGGGCTAATGTACCAGATAAATCCAAGTTGCTATCGCCCTGAGACCAGAAAACCAGAAGCTGCCAAATCACCATTGCTGAGCATTCTGCAAAGGCTCTCAATAGGCTGTGCTGGAGGGAGGGAGTGCGAAATAAATTTAGGCCCAAACTCATATTAATAAAAATTACCGGGCTTCCAAATCTGAAAGACACTGAGGGAACCTCAGCGATTATTTTGCTAAAACACCCTCCAGATGAAGAACAAACTTTAGCTCTTTGTAGTGAAAGATAACAGGGAGCTGAGACATTCCTCCTTGAATAAACAACCATATGCAATGAAAAGAGCAACCCCTGCCCAAACCCTGCCCAACAGAAAGCAAAAATGGACAAGAAAAAAGGGGCATGGAAAGCTAAATTCAAGGAGAAAATGAGAGATTATAGTTACATCCCATTCTAATCAGCATCACCCCAAAATACAATCTCTTGATTAGAAAACTAATGTTCTGTAAAATTTCACGCAAAGTACAATAAATGGATATTTAGCATTTCTTTTCACTGGAACTGAAAACTAATGCTTATTCACTTGTTCTTTTACATTGCAGAAAATCTGATATTGCCTCTAAAAAAAATCGGTGACCCTTAAACTGGTAGTCAGCGAGAGTCAAAAATAACATGATCGGGCTGAGCCCCAGTGGCATAGTAGTTGAGTGCAAGACTGCGGCCCCTTGGCTTGGCAGTTCAAATCCAGCAGCAGCTCTCCAGGAGCAAGGCTGGGTAACTCCCATGACCACCAGAGGGCAGTGATGTCCCCACCCCCCAAAAAATAATATCATCTATGTTTTGGGCAGTTTTTTTAGCAAATGCATGTGCTAGGTAGATATGATCACAATAAAATAAGAAGAAACAGCAGAAATAAATCTTTCTCACATATAAATGCAAACATAAACATTGTAGGGCGATAAGCAGATATGCAAATAAAGATAAATGCATTTTTTAATGAAATGTTTCAAGAAACTGAAGATCAAAGACAATAAATGTTATGATCCTTCAAGGAAATACAAATTAGGAAATCAGTGAAATGAAGAAAATTTTAATTGAGATTTTTAACTGGAGCTTTCAACATAGAAAATATATAAATGTGGCTACTATAAAAATAAAAGTGTAATGAGGCACATTAAGATTTTGAAAAGAACACATAATAGAAGAAGAAGCAACAAACAGGAATCAAGGAAAATATAATATATAATTAGAATATAATGCAGATGGTCAACATGAGCTATTTGAGGTACAAGAATGAAAAACTGAAAAAGTATTCAAGGTTGAAGTTTACAATAAGATGTATAAAGCAAATGTACTCAGAAAAATATGAAGTAATAATTATTCTCTCTTAAGTATTGTGGTAGTTTTACAATGCAGTATCAATTTCAGTATTAAGAGTGTAGGGGTGAAGTCTAGCCTGTCAATAAGGGCACAGTAAATGCAGCCTTTCTGTGGGCATGACCTTCTCCTGAGGATTATGGGAACTCTGTATTTCCTCATTGGAGTTGGGAGACACTCTCTTAGCTCACTTCCTTGGGTCACTTCCTGTGAGACATCCCTGTGGAGAAGACACATGGAGAAACGCTGATGGAGCCATACCTCTGGAATTGGAGAAGGCATGAGGAGACCCCTGCCAGCTCTGAGGAACTTACTGTGCTACTGGATGCACAATACTTCCCATCCACTGACTTGTGATCTTCCTGCCTTGAATATCATTGCATGTCTTTTGTGAGTACAAAGGGGGACTTTCTAGATTGGTTTTGGGCATATGGGCTAATATTGGACTTAGGAACTTGATCTGGACTCTGCTGCGATGTTTTCTGCATATTCAAAAGTTCTTATACATAAAGCTCTTTCTTATATACATGAATGTCTATGGATTTGTTTTTCTAATCTATGTAGACTAACACAGGTACTGTTGTTTTATTATGCCCTTTTTAGTCTTTAACTTATAGTAAACAAATTGAAAAATTATAAAACAGTTCTTCTGGTCCTATGCCATTCTCATAGTTATTACTATATTGGATTCAACCTTTGTAGCTATTCAAATTAACCCATTTTAGGTATGCGTCTTTTTCACTGTCTCTCTATTCTACTTAAGTTGATGTGTTCATCAAGAGAATGTTCCCTCTTGGAAATATCGGTATAAAAGAGGAAGAAATAGACTAAAGTTTAAGGAAATGGTAAATGGCCAAGGATAAAATAAAAATAATTAAGTATTATGTATGCAACAAGTGTCTTTAAAATAATTATTTGAAATGTACAAAGAAACACAAAAAAGGAAAGATATAATATATGAAAAAGAGCAGATAATCTTGAGAGAGATATTAGCTGTTAAGGCATAAGTTAAAGTAAACTCTACAGAATAGAAAAATGGAAAATTCTAGAATAGTAAAAGATTTTAATACACCTAGAAAAACTAGAAGAAAAAAAGACTCATCAAAGAAAAGGCAAAGAACTAAGCAACATAGTCAACCAACTAGAGTACTTAGAAATATACAGACCACTCATCCAACAATAATATGATATATGTAAATTTTAGCCATCAAGGAGCATACTTCATAATGGATCATATTTTAGACAATAAGCAAAGCTCAACAAATTTTAAAATGTCAGTATATTGTAAGTCATCTTCTCAGATCATAATTCTATAAAATTAGAAATAAACAACAGAAAATAAAAAAGAAAACATCAGATATTTGAAAATTAATAATACTCTCCTTAAAAGCCATTATGGGTTTGAAGAAACTAAAAGAAACAAATCAAAACATGCCTTAAATAATATAAAAATGAAAACAAACTAAAAAATGGAACAAAGTGCTCATTGAGAAATTTACATCAATAAATGGACATAGAAAAATATGTCTATTTCTTTTCATAAGTATTATGAGTTTGCTGTGCTACTAGGTGTCATCAGGTAAATTCCAACCCATAGTGAACCTTTGCAAAACAGACAATATGTCCGAAGTTTATCAGAAGAAGTTTTGCCATCTGTGCCTCCAAAGAGCACTCTGGCTTTATATCCCATGAGACAGTTCATTCTGTCCTTTCATCAGTCCATGGTACTTTCCCTATCCCTCTCTAGCCCGCAGTTCAAGTACATCAATTCGCCAACTGTCTTCCTTATTCGATGCATATGATGCAATGGGTTCTACACCGTCAGACTGACTTTTGTCTTCAAAGTAGCATCCTTACGCATCAGTGCTCTTTCGCACACAGGTCTGATGGCATGTGTCCTTTGCTCTTTTGACTCCCGCTTCCTTAAACATTGATTGTGTCGCCTAGTACAACAAAACTCTTGGACAACTTCAATCTTTGCTTCTGTGATAGGTAGGTTTATTGTGCCAACAGGATCAATGCACACATGTGGATTAATTAAAGGGAAGAGAGCAAAATGGCTCTGTGACCCTCACCATTCTTGTCTCTTGCTCTTTGATGATCTGACCAGTGTGCTGTGGCCTTAGCTTCTCTTTGCCTTAATTTGCGAGCTACTCTACTGGTGGGTCACCTAACCCGTGGACTGTGTTGCTATTGTTTGAGGTTCCTTCAAGATCTGCTTTGCCACACTACTGGAGTATGCATTGCTGGAAATGAGGACTGTCGGACCCTGTCATCAAGCTGACTAGTGTGACCTGACTTGCTGTGTGCTGCCTGTGGCCAGATAGCCTGAATTGCTCTACAGAGGACTACTTCAAGACTTGAAGGACTGCTAGTGTATTAGCTACCTCACAGAAGTGGGTTGTACTGAGTCATTTGTACTGTGTATGTGTATATATCATCATCATCATCCTCATCATTGATGTCCTGATTTTGTTTCTATAGAAAAACTCATCTAACGTAATTGGTACCAGGAGTAGTTCTAGAGAAATAAAATCATAAGAGTTTCCTAAAGAGCTCCTCCAACCTGATTACACTTATCAGCACTAATAATGTTGTTTCTATACCTAAAGACAGGCATAAGTATGCCACTCTTAATAATCCATGGTGGGAAGCAGAAAATGTAATATCTACAGTAGCACCACCAGTAGATGTAGAACTGATTAAAGGAGAAGCTCCAGGTGATTGTAAGTTAGATATTTTCCAGATGTTTTGTCAGGATGGCAAGTACAGGGAAGCTGGTTGGCTGGTCCTTCTTACAATGGACTGTGAGATTAAAGTGAGGGATGGTCTCAGGACCTCAGAAACATGCCTCAGGTTCTGACATAACAGGCTTAAAAACTTCCACCTGTGCTACAAAGGAGAGTCTTCACATCTCTAGCACTAGAGCTGACAATGCTGAGAATCAGGTCCAGAGTTTCATCATGCGAGTGGCTGAATTACAACGCAAGCTGAATTGCAGATCTAGAGCAATTTCTGCAAATCAGGGAATTGATGGGAAAAAAAAATGGGACCCTGAGACATGGAATGGGGACGTGTGGGCTGATGACCTAGAAGAGGAGGATATTGAGCCCATAGAAATGAGTGATCCACCCGAGTCCATAGATCCAGCCCTCCCAGCTGAAGGTATTCATCTACCATCAAAAAACTCACAGCTAGGGTCTGAGCCCCGGTGGTATAGTGGTTGTGCGTGAGACTGTGTCCCACTGGGATGGAGGTTCAATTCCAGCAGCAGCTCCACAGGAGCAAAGGCAGGACCTCCTACTCTCCCTACTAGAGTGCAGTGATGCCCCCCCCCCCCTGCTAAAAAAAAAACAACTCACATCTGGGCAGATTAATTAAACTGTTTAAGCTGAAATGCTAGGTGGGGCTGCATCTGTGACATTACCTGAAGGAGATTCCTTACAAGATATTGCTGAGGACATCTGGGAAACACTCATATTACCTATTACTTTCTTGAGACTTGTAAGTAAAATTAAGACTCAGAAAACTCCTAAACATGAACTTGACAAGATTAAACATGAAGAAGCATGCTATTCTAACAAAAGATGCTCGAGTTTTTGAATATGTAGAAGCAGAATGCTGGGAAATATCCCTGGGAATGGTTACTAAGATTGTGAGATACTGGTTCAAGAAATGTAATATTAGACCAGTTTGAGTTTCTTTATATGAGAAACCTAAGCACAGATTCTTCTTTCAATGTCTCAGAGAGAGAGACTAAGAGAGGCTCTAATTGCTTATTTGGTTGTTTCACTGATGCATGAGCTTCCAGAGCACCTACATTACACCAACTTGAGGTACCTGACCTACCTTAGTTCACGGTAGAAGAAGTCATCTGAAAGCTTCGGGAAATTAATATGTTGGAATGGATCTAGCAGTACATTCCCATAGACTCCCAAAGGGGATGCCATGATGACATGCCCTTCTAAAGAATAAGTATGTGAAATGGGTCCCAGTATCTCTGAAGACTCCTGTAATTGCTATTTTACGTACACCAGGATTCAGTGGGGACTTCCCTAAACATATTCCCACATTTGCCCACAATTGGATTGATTGGGCCCCATAGTGATAGAGGGCAGGTGTAAGCATTGAATCAACAGAGACAGGGTGGGCGTGGCTATAATAGACAACAAGATTTCAGTAGTGATCAAACAAAACTGTCTAAGTGGACTTAGGGCATTGGCTACTTAGACAGTCCCCAGGACTGAAACACATGGGAAATCTGTGTAATATTTATGTGATCTGTGCTGGTGGAAGAATGCTAGATCAGGTGAACAGCAGACTAGGCAGTCAATTTTGAGACCTGAGCCAGTTTACAGACCTGCAACCCCTTGAATGAGGATCCTGCTACATCCCAAAGTTTCACACTGTTAGTTTTTCTTCTAGCCTTTCCCAAAGTGATGTGTGGTCCTTCGCAAGAGTGACTATTCATTGGGGGAAAGTAAGTAATCAAACTTTTAGGAATTACTGGACACTGGCTCTGAACTGACACAAATTCTCAGAGATTCAATGTGTTTCCAAGGTCCACCAGTCAGAATGAGAAATTATGGTGAGCATGTTATCAATTGAGAGTTACCTCAGGTTGCTTCACTGTGGGTCCAGTGGACCCCCAAATCCATCCTGTGGTTATTTCCCCAGTTCCATAATGCATCTTTGGAATAGACATACTTACTAACTAGTAGAACCCCACATTGGATCCCTGAAATATGGAATAAGGACTATTATGGTAGGAAATGCCACCATTAGAACCTCCGTTGCCTAGGAAAATAGTAAACCCCTAAAGTGACCAGATTTTAAGTGGAACACCATTGACCAGGGATTCTTGATTAAAAAAAAAAATTGGTGTATATGGAGCAACAAAAATTTTCATAGAACACAAAATAATATCATAATATATTTATTTTAAAATGCCATGGGATGTTGTTAAATTGTAAAAAAGTGGGATGTCTGGTCACTTTATGTGCAGTACTGCATTCCTGAAAGAATAGCAGAGATCAGTGCCACCATCAAAGACTTGAGAGATGCTTGGGTGGTGATTTCTACCACATCGCTGTTTAACTCACCTATTTTGCCTGTCAAGAAGACCGATGGATCCTGGAGAATGATAGTGAATTATAATAAACTTAACCAGGTGATTACTCCAATTGTGACTGCTGTTCCAGATATGATTTCATTGCTTGAGTCAATTAATACTTCTCCTGGTACTTGGTATGTAGCGGTTGATCTGGGCAATGCCTTCTTCTCAATACCAGTCTCAGAGGATCAACAGAAGCAGTTTGCCTTCAGCTGGCAGGGGCAACAGTACACTTTCACAAATCGCCCCCAGGGTATATCAAATCTTCCACCCTGTCCCAGAATTTAGTCCAAAAGTATCTGGACTGTCTGTCTCTTCTGCAAAATGTCACATTAATTCATTATATTGATAACATTATGCTAATTGGACCCGTAGAGGAGCGTGTATCAAAGACTCTAGATTCATTGGTATAGCATCTGTATGCAATAGTTTGGAAAATTAACGCAATGAAGATTCTGGCATCCTCCACCTCCTTAAAATTTCTGGGATTCCTGGGGTGTGGCAATGTCCATACATTCCTATTAAAGTGAAGAATAAGCTATTGCAATCTGCCCCTTGCCCCCCTCCCACTCCCCACTGCCAACCAACTAGCCAGGAGGCACAGTGCCAGGAAGCCTAGTGGACTTCTTCAGTGTCCCTCACTTTGGTGCTCTTCTTTGACCTATTTATCAAGTGACATGAAAAACCTTGAATTTTCCATGGGTCCCAGAACAAGAAAAGGCTCTGTGAAAAATTCAGGCTGCTCTTCATGCTGCTTTCCCACTGGGACCATATAATCTAGCTGACTCAATGATGCTAGCAGTATCAGTTAAAGATACATTGTGAAGTCTATGGCAGACCCCTGTTGGGGAATCACAGCGTGGGCCATTGCGATGTTGGAGTAAAGTTCTTCCACCCTCTTCAGACAACTACTTGCCCTTTGAAAATCACATGTTGCCCTGTTACTGGGTCTTGGGAGAGACTGAGAAACTCACCATTGGTCACCAAGTCATCCTGGGGCCTGAACTACCTACATTAACTGCGTATTGTTTGACCAACAGAGACCTAAAGTTGGGCATGGGCTCCATAGTTAAATGGAAGTGGTCTATATAAGATTGGGCCAAGGCAGCACCTGAAGTTACAAGTAAGCTACATGAAGAAATGGCCCGAATTCCTACAATCTCCACGCTTGCCACATTGCCTTCTCTCTCCCAGTCTGCACCTATGGCCTCCTGGGATGTTCCTTATGATACTTTAACTGAAGAACAAAACAGTCTTGCTTGATTTATGGATGGCACTGCAAGATATGCAGGTGCCACTCAAAGGTGGACAGCTGCAGCACTATATCACCTTTGTGGAATCTCTCTAAAGGAGAATGAAGAAAGGAACTCTTCCTAATGGGCAGAACTTTGCTAATTGCACCTGGCCATTCGGTTTGCCTGTAAAGTAAAATGGCCAGATGGGAGACTGTATATTGATTCATGGGCTGTGGCTAATGGTTTGGCTGCATTATTAGGGATTTGGAAGAAGCATGATTAGACAATTGGTGACAAATAAGTTTGGGGAAAAGATATGTGGACAGACCTCTTTGAATAACTAGGCCATGAAATAAAGATAATCCTGTCTCATGTAAACACTCACCAAAGGTTGACTTCTACAGAGAAGGATTTTAAAAAGCAAGTAGATAAGATGACATGCCGTGCGGAGCCTGGTTCTATTGTTAATTCTTCCACTCCTGTCACTGCCCAATGGGCACAGAAACAAAGTGGACCTGGTGGTAGGGATGGAAGGTTCTGCTGGGCACAGCAGCACGGACTTCCATTCACTAAGGATGAGTTGGCCACTGCAACTGCTGAATGCCTCACTTGTCAGAATCAGAAACCAGCAATGAAACTAAGATATGAGACCATTTCTTGGGGAGATCAACTGGAAACTTGGGGGAAGGCTGGCTACACAGAACCATTTTCGTCATAGAGGGGGCAGCATTGTGTCGGTACTGGAATAGACACCTGCTCTGGATTTGGATTTTTCTTCCCTGCATGACCTCATTTATCATGATGTTCCCGATTGATACAATTCTGAAGATTTTGATCTTTCTTACACTGAGTTGTAACTCATACTGAAGACTCTAATTCTTGATATTACTTTCAACAATCAATGTTGTGCCATCTGCATGCTAAGGGTTGTTAGCAAACCTTCCTCCAATTCTGATGTCATACTCTTCTTCATATAATCCAGCTTCTCTGATTATTTTCTGAGCATACAAATTGAGCAACTATGGTGAGAAGATAAAACTAACGCAGTATTGCTTAATTCTGTTATCAAAACTGCCTCCTGGTCCACTTACAAATTCCTCATAAGTATAATGAATTGTTCTGAATTTCCATCTTTTCAAGGTTATGCACAGTTTATTATGGTCCACGTAGTCAAAATCCTTTGTGTATTCTATGAAACATAAGTAAACATATTTCTGGAAATCATCGTTTTGAGTCAAGATCCATCTGGCATAAGCAATGACATTGCTTGTTCCACATCTTTTGAATCTAGCCAGAACTTCTGGCAGTTCCCTTTCAAAACACTGCTGCAAACTGGTTGCAGTTATTGCATGAGCTTAAGTAAGATTTTTCTTGTGTGTGATGTCAATGATGTTCTATAGTTGAGCATTCTTATGGGTCACTTCTCTTTGGAAGAAGGGCAAAAATAAAGATCTTCCACTGAGCAACTGTCTTCCATATTTTCTGGCATAAATCAATGAATACTTCCAGTGGTTCTTTGACTTTCTAAAACATTTCAGTCGGGATTCCTTCAATGCCTGGGGCCTTGTTTGTCATTAATGCACTCAAGGCAGTTTGATCTTCTCCCATCTGCACCATCGGTTTTGTGCTAATATGCTGAAATGGAGGACTGCCCATTAGCTCTCCTGGTAAATGGACTGTGTATTCTTTCCATCTTTTCTTGGTGCAGCTTGCATCATTCAATATTTTGCCTACAGAAACTTTCAAAATTGCAAGTCAAAACTTGAAATTTTTCATGAGTTTTTTTTCAGTTTCAGATATGCTTAGTGTGCTCTTCCCTTTTGATTTCTAATTCTAGGACTTTTCTTATTTCTTTTTAGTACTTGTGGGTTTTTTGGGGGGGTCTTCTCAAACTGCCTTTTGAACTGTTCTGTTCAGTTCCTCCACTTCATCCTTTCTTCCATGTGATTCAACTTTTATATGATGAAGATCAAGTTTCAGAGTCTCTTCTGAATCCAACTTGATTGTTTTTTATTTCCTGACTTTTAACAAACTTAACTAAACACCGGAAATATAACAAAGAAAAAGAAAATGGAAACAAGAGGAGTGCGACATGGTTGAGTCAGCAACGTTGGACTAAAAGAAGATAATGAAAGAAGATTTTAAAGGCTGTCTTGCAACAAATTTGAAAAGCCAGAAGAAAAGGACAAACTTCCAGAAGCATGTTACCTAATGAAAGTGGATACAGGCTGACAAAGGAAACAAGAAGAGTCATAACAAAAAAAAATTGTGTCTCATTCTTAAAAATTTCCCTAAAGCAGCAAAAAATTTCCACATAATTTTCACTGATGAATTCGACCTGCCATTCATAAAAGAGCCTAAACCAATTCTACTTAAACCAACTCAGGCCATAGAAAAACATGCTTGTGCATTTTACTGTCTTCCCTTTTTCATTTATTTTGACTTATCTTCTTCTTACACTTATTATTTTGATTTCTATTTGTTTTTCACCGAATTTCTTGCTTTTTACAAATGGTTGTAGGTCTACAGTTGTCGCAGTTGTTTTTGTTGCCAGGTGCTGTCAGGTCTGTTCCAACTCACAGTGACCCGAAGCACAATGGAATAAAGCCCTGCCCAGCCCCGAGCCGCCCTTACAGGTATTGTGTTTCATTTCATGACTGAGTCCTGCATCGGGCCTTCTCATGGGTGATCTTTTTGTTAACTGACCTTCTCATTTAGCACACATTTATTCACATTATTTCTTTAAACATGTACCTTTTTGTTGTTGTTTTGTTTGTAGTTTTATTTTTAGTTTTTTTTTTTTGGGGGGGGGATCACTGCCCTCTGGTGGGAGTAGGAGGCCCAGCCTTGCTCCTGGAGAGCTGTTACTGGATTTGAAATACCAAACTAGTGGGCCGCAGTCCCACACACAACCACTACGCCACCTGGGCTCAGCCTTAAACTTGTACTTTTTAAGACTAAATTTTCCTCACCCATCCAACTGTTCTTGAACATGTTAAGTGTTTATTTGACTATAATACTACAAATTCATCTTATATCATGTTCCTCATGTTCTTATAGTGTCTTTTTCAAAAGTAGTAGGTGACAATAATAGTATACTCCACGTAGTATATGGTGTTTATTGTTTGCTGTATTTTAGGGAAATTGGGAGGACATCTGTCTATTTTCCATTGAGAAAATACACTACTATGAATAATTTTCTAGGGAAGTTGAGATCTATTGTCTTGGGTGTCTAGTACTGCTATAAAAGAAATACAGCAAATTGTGGATTCAAGAACATAAATTATTTTTTTTACACAGTGTAGGAGGCCATAAGCATCAATTGAGGATGTTGGCAATGAATGAAGCCTTTATTTCTGTCAGCTCTCTTCATTGTCTCCTTCCTGCTTCCTTGGACCCATTCTGTGAATGAGTCTCCATGTTATCTTATGTCTTTTCTGCTGGCTTATTTAATCTCTTTCATATCAAAAAATATTGACTCAAAATTTGTCCTACACTAACAATGTTATCCTACACTAATATTTTCCTTAACAAAATAAAGACTGCCTATTCACACTAAAAGCATTAGCCAAAGCAAGGCTCTGATGATTGATAGACTAGCAATTGAAATATGAGGGAATCCCTGAAAAAAAATCCATGATTGTGCTAAGAGATACAGAGTATACATCTGCCACCCCACCTCCCCCCTGTCCACCCTTTGGGGAGGCATGAAGCAACTTCTCTGAGTCAATGTCTCCAATGGTATTGCCTGAGGAGTTTTTCCTTCTAGTCACAGTAAATTGTTTTTCAAAAAGCAGTTTCACTTACAAATCACTTTTTGTGATGGTTTATTTAGAAGAGCTGCATGTGGCTGTTAAATTGTGTTTTCTGCTCAGGAACAATGCCACAGAATCTGTTGTGATGCTGAATACAGCTTACAAGAACAGTGCTATGGGAAAATCTCAAGTGTATAAGAGGTTTTCTTGTTTCAAAAAAGGTGAAATTTCAATTGATGACAAACCTTGTTCAGGATATCTGTCAATTTCCTGAACAGACCAAATTGTCAACTCCTAATGCATTTGAGGCCATTCCACCTGGTCAAACTGTAACCAAGCTTTCCCTTCAGAGATACTGAAAATATTGTTTCAGAATCTCTAAAGAGGAAGCCAGATTAACTGAGATAGCTATGTGAGCAGGTGCATTGTTGTGATGGCAAATTGAGTCCCCATTTGCCACAAATTGGACCTTTTTATAGCAAATTGCTCATGCAACCATCTCAGTATGTATTTGACAAAAGACAGCATGCCTTTCTTGCCCCATGTACCTTATTCATATGACCTCACTCTGTGTGACTTCTTGTTTTCATGAGTGAAGAAGAACAAGAAAGGACAGGGATTTGGCAATATAAAGGAGGAAAGGAAAAAAAAAACTGAAGGAAATGCTGTTAGTCATCCAAACAAATGAGATTGAAAAATGTTTCCAAGAACAGAATTTCATATTTGACAAATGTATTTAGTGTAACAGAGAGTATTTTCAAGATGATATAGTTGTTTTGTAAAATAAATAAATGCATAGCTTTGAAAAAAGATTCTCTTTTTTGGGGGGTATGCTCTCATATTTCAACAAGATGACGAGGCCCTGGAAGCACTCACTCATCGATACCAGAAAATTGTAATGCTGTTTGTTGGGCATTTAATTGGAAATAACCTCTATTTTTAACTATTCCAAAGGAAAGCAACCCACAGAAAGCTCAAATTATAGAATAGTGTTATCAATATCTCATGCAAGTTGTGTTAGTCCGGGTACACTAGAGGAACAAGTTTCAAAGACACGCATATGGATACAAGGAAAGGCTTTATATACAAAAGAACACTTTATATACAATGGAACACTGAGTAAGCATCCCAGCCCAGTCCAGTTCAAAGTCATAAGTCCGATATTAACCCATATGCCTGAAATCAGTCTGCAAAGTCTCCTTCTGACTCATGAAGTCACAGGTCAGTGGGTGCAGAATCCCGGCATTGGCAGGGGTCTCCCCATGGCTCCTCACTTCCAGGACTCAGGATCCATCAACAGCATGCTGCTCCAGCTTCAGAGGTCTGGCTCTATCAGGGAAAAGCCGTGTGGCCTCTCCTCCAACTCCTCCAGCTTCACCGATGCTGCCATCTTGTCTGTGATTCATCGTCTCTGAGACTAACCCACAACAACTGATAAATAGCTTGTCATCTTCATGAGAGAAATAGCGCGAGATTTCCCAGAAGTCTGAGGAGAAAGCCATGCCCACATAGAGGCCTCATTGGCTACTCATTGGCTATCTCCAGATTAACAGGCTAGACTGTACCCCTACATTTCAATCATAAAATTAACATAAGCACATGACTGCTACACAAGTAAAGTGTCACTGGAGATCATCCAACAAAGTTTGCAGGAGTACATTGATAGGGAAGTGCCAAAAGTTCATGACTTATTCAGAAGAGGACATCGACTAAGATACATCATTGTTACATCATATTGTATCTTGTGTCAAAGTGGAGCATATTTACTTGTTTACATTGACTGTATAAAAGCACCCAACTGTGGAACATTTCAAAAAACAAGAGCAAAACAAAACAAAAAAATCTATGAAGAGCTTTAAGAAAAATCAGAATTCCAGTTGCATTTCATTGCAGTCATAGGAAATTTCTGCGTGGATTAAGTTGGATGAGAAAACAGAGAAACTGTTTCATGGTTTGAAATCTTAAAAGACATGAGAGGTTGTATCCTCTCACCATATACATTCAATATATATGTTGATCAAATAATTAGAGAAGTTGTATTGTATGAAGAAGAATGTGGTATCAGGATTGGAAGAAGGTTTACTAGTAGTCCATACTATGAAGATAACAGAATATTCATATATATATATATATATATATATATATATATATATATATATATGTATGCTTGTTGAAAGTGAGAAGGGCTTGAAATACTTTCAGAAGATCAAATTTGCATCATTCGGTATGGATCAACTCAAAGTAAAAAGACCCAGATTTCCAATATTAGAACAATAGGAAGCATCATGATAAATTGATAAATATGTCGAAGTTGTCAAGGATTTCATCTTGATTGGATGCATGATCAGTGCTCATAGAATAACAATAAAGATATTAAAAGATTCATTGCATTATATAAATCAACTGCATAAGACATCTTTAAACTGTTGAAAAGTAAGGAGGTTACTTTGAAGGTTAAGATGTGCTTAACCCAAACCATGGTGTTTTTAATTGCCTCCTATGCATATGAAAGTGGCCATTGAATAAAGAAGGCAATAATAGCTATGGTGCTGCCTAAGCTTATTGAAATCATCTGTCATAGAAGAAGTACAACCAGAAGGGTCCAGGTAGGCCAGGATGGTGAAACTTTTGCTTTGGGTACTTTTGACATCTTGTACGGAGAGACCAGTCACTGATGAAGGGCATCGTGCTTCCTAAAGTGGAGGTTCCGTGAAAAAGAGGACGGGCCTCAACAAAATGGATTCACACAGGAACTGCACCAATGAGCTCCAACATAAAACCGTGGACAAGGGCCTGCAGGGTTTCCTTCTGTTGTGCACGTGTTGCTGTGAGTCAGAACCAACTCTGTGGCACCTACACCCCCAACCTGCCCCAGAAAGGGATTAGTTGGGAGGCAACAAAGAGTTCAATCCATATTATGTGCTAAAAACAGAAACTAGCAAGCATAAATTATTTCAATGAGCCTGCAAGTGTAACTCAGAAGGCAAAAGTGAATATTTTAAGCCTACCTTTTACATTATTGGCATTGGCTATTATGCCATTAATAAGAACAAATGATCACTAAATTAAGAGTAACAGAAAAAGAGAGGAAGAGGAAGTGTGACCAAAATAAATTAATGTAGTCAACGATTGTCAGGTACTGATGATTACACAATGAAGAGAAACCACTGGGAATTGAACACTGAAAGAGAAAGTGATACATTTCTAACAGTAAGGGCAGTAAGTGTCTATGTTCAAAGGAAAATTAAAACATTAATTGACTAGGACATGTATGTATAAAATGATAAATGCGTATGCATATTTTCCTCTGTGCACATGCATGTGCATATATGAAAATGATATCCAAAATATTGCTAATAGGGTTTCAATACAATATGTAAGGGTTTATCTCAAAAAGAACATATTTAAATAAGTAAATTATCATGTATTATTAGAGTCCCTTTAAAAATTTTTTTCTAAGCAAACAAGTAGCTGCAGGAGACACCTGCTAAGCCAGTTGAATTCAAGACAGAGAGATAAACTCTGTTTGTTACTACAATTGTCTAAAGGATCCAAATCACTAATCTTAATAGATGATTTTGAAGGACATATGATATAGGACTTATTATGAAGAAGTTTGAACAAAACCCAAAAATGCAATAAGGACAAAAAGATTAGAATGTTTGTGTCAAAATTATCTTTTTCTTTTTCCCCATCCTTGCCATGTACCAGATCATTCTGAAATGACTGTCTAGTGAGAATTTTTTGGATCCATGTGACTCGGCACCAGCTTCACTTTTCTGTGTCATCAGCCTGATGCTAAGTGCATCTTAAGGGTGGGGGGAGGGGACAAAATGGAGGATTTATCAGTGAAAATAAGCACAAAAAGATTACACCTTCATTGTTGATTTTAACTTAATATAAGGTTAAAAATCCCTCACTAAAAATCCAGGATGAGGGGGTTGGGGTGGTTCAGGGTCGGTACGGGGGTGGGTGTGTGAGATCTGATAGGGATTGATTAAGACTAGTGTAACAGAGAGAAAATATTTAAACCCAAATGGAGGTTGGGCGTCATGGTGGGACGGGGGGAAGTATAGGGAAATAGAGCAAAGAACTGTGGAGTAAGGGACATTTATAGAGGTTAAATACTGGCATGTACATAGGTGCATTTTTCACTTGATGATGGGGAAATAGATCAATATGCATATACTAAAGGGTTAGAATCAGGACAACAGATGGGCATTGGGCCTCCATCAGGTACTTCCTCAGTGCAAGAACATTTGTTCTATTAAATTGACATTCCATGATGTGCATCTCCCTGACACAATCACTGAAAACAAATGTGTACATAAGAAAATGTGGTGAAGAAATCTGATGGTGCCCACCTATCAAAACATGTAGAGCCTGGGACCTTAAGGCTTGAAAGTAAACAAGCAGCCATCCAGCCCCAAAGCAACAAAGCCCACATGGAAGAAGCACACCAGCTTGTGGGACCACAAGGTATTAAAAGGATCAATTATCAGGTTTCAAGAACTAATAATCATAACATTATATGCTCACTTCCTGATATGATCACTGGAGACAAATATGTGCATAAAGTAATGTGGTGAAGAAATTTGATGGCGCCCGGCTATCAAAAGATATAGTGTCTGGGGTCTTAAAGGCTTGAAGGTAAACAAGCGGCCATCTAGCTCAGAAGCAACAAAGCCCACATGGAAGAAGCACAGCAGGCTGAGCGACCACGAGGTGTCAAAGAGATCTGGTAGCAAGCATCAAAGACCTAAAACTTATATCATTATAAATGAGGGGAAGTTCACATTGGGGACCCAAAATTCATCAATAAGTGAAGCAACATCCTCTTACAGAGGGCTTTCAGCAAGGAGATGGGCCAGTCTAGGTACAGTATAATAGCAATGAAATGTACAACTTTCCTCTGGTTCTCAAATGTTTCCTCCCATCGACTATTATGACCCCAACTCTACCAGACAGATTTATCTAGACCAGGGAATGTACATTGGAGTCGAAAACATGGGGAATTTAGGATAGATGATCCCTTGAGAAGAGTGTGGAGAACGGTGACACTGGGAGGTTGGAGGGATGGTGATGTAGAAAGGGGGAAATAATTTCAGGGATCTACATGTGACCTCCTCTCTGGGGTGCGGACAGCAGAGTGAGGTGACACATTGGACAGTGTACAATATAAAGAGGTAATAACAATTTGTAAATTATTAGGAGTTCATGGGAGAGGATAAGAGGGAGGGGAATTATGGGGAGTTGGAATTTTAAAAAAAGAACTAGAGGAAAGGGGGTGTGGCAGTCATCTGCTTATGTTAATTTTATAAATGAAATGTAGGGATGGGGGGGGTCTGGCCTGTTAATCAGGAGAAAGCCATTGAGTAGCTGATGAGGCCTCTGTGTGGGCATGGCTTTCACCTGAGACTCCTGGGAAATCTCGCGATATTTCCCTTGTGAAGATGAGAAGCTATCTTCCCCAGTTGTTGCAAGTTAGTCTCAGAGATGATTAACCACAGGCAACATAAGATGCAGCCTCCAAGAAGCTAGAGGAGCCAGCGGAGAGACCACTCGCTTTGCCCTGATAAAGACAGACCTCTGAAGCTGGAGTGGCGTGCTGTGGATGGACCTGAGCCCTGGAAGCGAGGAGCCATGGGGAGACCCCTGCCAGCGCCAGAATTCTGCACCCACTGACCTGTGACTTCCTGAGTCGGAAGCAGACTTTATAGACTGACTTCGGGCATATGGGTTAATATTGGACTTATGACTTTGCACTGAACTGGATTGGGATGCCTTCTTAGTGTCACATTTCTTTTGTATATAAACCCTTTCCTTATACCTATATGCGTGTCTCTGAAATTTGTTCCTCTAGCCTACATGGACTAACTCAGCGGGAAAGAGGAGCTTATGCTGGTGGACTCAAGTAGAAAATATTTGGAAATGAATGTGGCAACATGTGTACAAGTGTGATTAATATGAATGATGTATAGAATGTTGTAAAAAAAAAAGAATGTTATAAGAGCTGTAAGAGCCCACAATAAAATCTATATTTAAAAAAAGAAATAAAATTCCTCACTAGTGCAATCAATAGGTAGAATGATAAAAGGAGATATTAATGAAATTTTCAAGGATTCATTTTGCTTGAATCCAAAAATCATTGCTTATGGTAACCGTATTAAAAATAAAGTGATTTATTGCATAGGGTACATATACAGTACAAAGTCTCTTTAAAGTGATGAAAAATAAAGCTTTCTTTTTTAAGGACTAAGGTGTGCCTGATTCAAACTAGGCTGTTTTCAATGCCTTTTCTGAAGGTGCAGATTGGAAGATGAGTAAGGAAGGCCACATAAGTGTTCATGCATTTGAATTACTCGTAGTGTTGGCGAAGAACATTGAAAGTATCATTGCCAGAACAACACTGCCAGAAGAACCAATGAATTGGTCTTGAAAGAAGTACAACCAGAATGCTCTTAGAAGGGAAGATAGGAGACTTCCTCTCACATACCTTGGGAATGCTAGCAAGAGAGATCAATTTCTGCAGAAGAATATGACTTGTAAAGTAGAAAATGATCTTAAAACTTTCAGCATGGCGGCCTAATCCAGTGGCTGAAACAATGTCCTCCACGCTGACATGGTTGGTGAGGATGGCACTGGCTTGGTGGAGCTCTGTGCTGTTGAACATAGAGTCACCAGCAGACAGAACTATGGAACTGACCCAATGCCACCTTCTGCTATCAGCTAAGAATAGGGCCCTTCATGTGACAGTTCCATAACTTGTATTTTCATTCAATGTTCTCTTCACAAAATTCTTGAAGTCCACATATATATTTTAATACATCTATATAATTTGACCACTGAAAATCATTTCCTTAGCTTAAAAAAGAAAATTATATTTTAGAGATTAAATTATTCCTAATGAATCATGAACATTAGTGCAAGGTTTTCACAAATTTTCTTTTTAAAATATGCCTATGATTTGACTGTCTGCACTGAGACTAGATAGGTCAGTTAATTCAATTTAGGGATAAAGTGTTTCAAAGTTAGTCAATATTCCTGATCCTAATTTTCTCTCAACCATAACTTTGGTTTTATTTCAGGAAAACATAACTTTGGTTTTATTTCTAATGGACCACTCTCTATGTTCTTCAGTTAATGACAATGAAGAGGAAGTAGAGATATTGAAATTTCTGAAATTCTCTCTCCCACTTCCTCTCTGGCCCAAATCCTTCTGTCTCATATTGTCATATACACACAAATGCAATAAATATATGAATTTCAAGTTATCCTTTACATAAGCATTCTTTAATAATGCTCTCCTTATACTCATTCAAGAATAAATCCTTGCATTTAAAGAAGTTAAAAAATGTGGAATTATTTATTTTTATCTGTATTCATGAGGATAAGGAGGTTTATTTATCCATAACCATATTCTTCCTTAATTGCACAATCTCAAGCAAAGACAAGTTAATAAACACACTTAAAAAGTTACTGGAATTCATTGAGATTCATTTCTGTGTTTAAAATGAAGATATGAATAAGCATTCCCTGTTGTAATTTTGTGCTCTTAGGGCAGTCATCTACCCTTGTGTCAATTTCAGGATGGGCGTGTAGGGGTGGAGTCTAGTCTGTGTCTCTGGGGATAGTCAATGACAGAGAGCTTTGTGTGGGCATGGCTTTCTCCTGATAATTCTGGGAACTTCTGTCTTATTTCCCACACTGAATGTAAGAGACTAATGACTGAGTCCCTTGGAGATTTTCTACTGAAAAGATAGACTTCTTGTGAGACATCCCGGAGGGGAAGCCACATGGGCTTACCCGGATGGAATCGGATCTCTGCAGTCCGAAAAGCCATATAGAGATCCCTACTAGTGCTGAGATGCTTGAAAAGCCACAGTGAAATCCCTGCCAGTGCTGAGATGCTTCTACCACCACTGAATACCCAAGACTCTGTACCCTCTGGCTTGCAATTGTCCTGGCATCATTGCATGTGCTTCCTGAGTCTAAAGAGCACTTATGTATTTGTATCAGACATATGGCTAATATTGAACTTGTGAACTTGGACTGGACTGGCTTGGGATGCTTCTCAATGTCCCATTCCTCCTGTATATAAACCTCTCCCTTATATACATATGCGTGTCTGTGAATTTCTTTCTCTAATCTACCCAGATTGACACAGCTCTCAAGAAAGATTCCAACTCTCAGAGACAGAAATGCAGCACTATGTTTCCCTGTCTATACATCTGCAAGGAAGCAGATTGCCACAGCTTTCTCCCATGGAATAGCCGGTGGATTCCAACTGCCAACTGAACTGCTTAACTATAATGCCCCCCAATTTTTTTTTCTGTTTATTGTGTTTTTTTTTCTGTGCTAAGCTCTGCAATTTCAGTACGGGAATGCATCACTTAGCATCTGTTTGGGCAATTTCCACCTACACACATGTCCATGGGCCAAGATACTCATGTCTGGGGCCATTGTTTCCTCCTGTATTTTGCAAGAATCGAAAGTCATTTCATTTGTCTTAACAGCTTTCAAAAACTAGATCATTCCAGCTTCCACACTCAGCCAGTTGTGGTCCCATAGAATACTAGTGGAAAGGTAAGAATTCCAGACTTGAGCACTTTGTTTCTCTTGGTTTGAATCATCTTCTCCTTTGGCAAGTTAATACCAGTAAGCTTGTCTTCCCTGAAAATGGTTTAGCGCATAAGTTAACAAAGACTAAGCAGAATACAGCTGAGTAATTATCTGCCCCAACTGAAGTCCCTGTCTGCCCAGATGTTCCAATGGAACCTGAAATATGAAAAAGGAAGTCAGGTAATTCACAGTACATGTGTTCCTTTCAATGACCAAACACCTTAACTTCACTTTTTGGCACAATTTTCCAAGGAGATTGGAAACTACACATCCTCACAACTGCTGTCAACTGAGACTTATGAAAAGGAACATATTTTCTTTTCCTTGTGCCTGTATGAAAAAAAGTTATGATGTCTTAGTGAACTGTCACTATCTATTTGGAATACAAATTCACCTTCTACTTGGAATAGAATGCTGATCAGCTGTCCATTTACTATTAGTAGCTATGTCATGGTATTTAATTTTTCATATTATGATAGTAGTAAATGTTTGATCTTTTAAAATAAATCAAAATTCTTCCTGTGGATTAAATGCTGATTAACTTAGTTGATGCCAAATAGTAAAAAGAAAATCATGAAATGGATATGCCATTACAATTGGTATAATTGTAAAGTCTGATTTTGCTTGCTCATATATGGAGACTAAAATGCACAATGTCACCATGAAATGACAAACCTGAAATGAGATATTTCCATGAATAGTTCCCTAATGATCAGAGGCAAAATTAATGTTGAATCTTCAAATGATGACTTTAAATTAATTAGGAACAAAAAGTTAATGTAATGAAAGGAAGTCTTCAAGACATGAAAGAAAGATCAGATAGTCATTGGATAAATGTTCAGAGTAAACAATTTCCCAAACACAAATTGGACTCCAAATTCCGTTTGTGCTTAGTTCAAAGTCAAAGTGTCATATCATATTAGGTGACTAATAAGACTCCACAGTTCATTAAAACACATGATCATTACTTCACTTCTTCTGTAGTGTCATGGTTTGCATTTTTGCCCTGAGGACAGATACTAACATGAACATTTAGATGTAATTAAAGATTCACAGACCATTAACAATATAGTAATTTCAGTGCCAGGTAAGGCAAGGAAGAAGATGTTTTAAAAATCATTTCCTGTTTCATGTCATAGTTAGTTACCTGTCATTTCTTTGGATTACATTTTCCCCCCACTGGAAGAAGCAATACTGTGATTTTATCCTCTGTGAGAATGTTCTAAAATGATTAGAGAGATGATTAGTGCTAACACTTAAGTTTCTCTGCCCAAGCTAAATGTATTTTTTGGAAAAGGATGAGTAAGCTCATTGGCTAGATGTAAGCCTGCACAGATCATCCTCAGCAGAAGATTTTTATCGATTTGTGATTAAATATTTATAAACTCGTTTACAGTAACAAAATATAACCCTAGGCCAAGGAGATACCTTATTAATGAGATTATGATGTTAACAAATGACACAAAAGCACTAAAAGTAAAAGTGCTTTCTTTAAATTAACGGGATATGTTGATGCTTTGTGTACACAAACTCTTTGGAAAGGCTACACTACATTCTTGAGTAAATACTGAGAGATAGTCCTTAATATGACTGGTATATCCATAACTCCTTATGCGATGTATTAAAAATCTGGACCCTATGCTGGTGACTGCAATCTCATTCTGGATGACCTACAGTGAACCAACCTCATTGTCATTGAGCCAATCCACAGCAATCCTCTAGGGCAGAGGAGCACTTTCCTGTGGGTTTCCAAGACTGTAATTCTCTCTCTCTTTTTTTTTTTTAATAAGATCATGCTATTGGGGGCTCTTGCAACTCTTAGAACAATAAATACACCATTTTCGGGGGAGGCATCACTGCCCTCCCTGGCGGTGGGAGTAGGAGGCCCAGCCCCTCTGCTGGAAATGAACCTCTGTCCCAGTGGGCCACAGTCCCACGCACAACCACTACGCAACCGGGGCTCAGCCGAATACACTATTTTTACCAAGTATATTTGTACATATATTGCCATCATCATTTTCTAAACCTTTACCTGCTATTGAACCCTTGGTAACAGCTCCTCTTTTATCCTTCCCTCCCTACCCCCCATGACCCATTGAAAATTATAATTTTTTCATATCACTTTTTAAAATTAAAAGAGCACTTTATTGGGTGCTCTTACAACTCATGTTGCAATCCGTACATCAATTTTATCAGACATATTTGTACATATGCTGTCATCTTTCTTTTCTAGGCATTCTAGTGCTTTCTAGTGAACACTTGTTATCAGCTCCTCTACTTACACACAGACATACACACACATACACATACCCTGGTTACCAGTTGATTGATTATAAAATATTATTATTTTCATATCTCTACCCACCACTGTCTCCTTTTCCTCATGACTTCTGTTGCTCTTTTCTCTGGGGGGGGGGGTGGCTGGTGATGGTTATGTGTGGAAAGTTTAGATTGGTTCCTCCTTTTTCCCTTTGTCCCCTACCCTTTCTCCTACTCCTCTTTTATCTCTACTCCCATTTATTTTCCTGGATTGCGTGTGTTGAGATCTCTTATCTCTTATCTACATTTGTTTACATGCCCTGGTTTAATTTGTGGTGAGAGGAAACATTGGGATCATGATAGTGGAGGACAAGGAATCCTCAAGGAACCAGAAAAATATTGTATGTTTCGTCGATGCTTTACTTTACACTGACTGACTCATCCGTTCCCTGTGACCCCTCCCTGGGGGATGCCCCTTTGTCTATAGATGGGCTTTGGGTCTCTGCTAGGACTCCCTTGTTTTCAACAATATGTTTTTGTTTGTTATAGGTCTTCTGATGCCTGTTACCCTGCCCCAGGGACACCTCTTGATTGCACTGGTTGGTGTGCTTTTTCCATGAGAGTTTGTTGCTTCTCTGCTGGATAGCCACTTGGTAACTTCAAGCTTTAAGACCCCAGATACTATATCTTTTATTAGCTGAGTACTATCTGCTTTCTTCACCACATTTGCTTATTCACTCCTTTTGACTTCAGCAACTGTGCTGGGAGGGTGAGCACAGAATGGCAGATTGATAGAATACAGTGTTCTTGCATTGAGGGAAGGTATGAGCAGAGGCCTGCTGTCTGCCCATTACCTAAGTTTATTGCCATATTAATATATGTACCTCATTCTTAAGGTATCAATACCTTATTTTTGTGGACCAATTTATTTACATATGCACACGTTTATGCTTAAAGTTCTATCTATATCTTTGTGTTCTAGGTATGCTTCCTTTTACCTTCTTCCTGCTCCACCGTCACTCATGCCCTACCTCTACTCCCGACTACTTCTTCTCAGCTGCATTGCTGTTGTATGATCACCCCCAGAATCTCTACATTCTCCTTGTTGTTGATTTTCATTCTCTAGATGTTCTTCCCCCAGCCCCCACCCCAACACCTTCTTCCTCCAGCACCTTCAAGCTCATTGTTTTACCCTCCATCGTGCTTCCCATGCTTGTCTTTTATAAGCAGACAAAGCAACAATGATATAGACCAAAGAAAAAGAAAGCAAAGATGTTAAAAACGAAAAAGAGAAAAGTATACATAATCTCAGGTCTGTCTGCTGATCCTTCTGACTATCTTCCACCCCCCCACCTCCCTGGTCCGGGAGAATTCTGGACACTGGACTAACTGATCGCCACAGAAGTCCCCTATTTTCATATTGTACACAGACCACTGTCTCCCTTCCACAACAATTTTGGTTGTTCATCTTCTGAAAGGGATGTGGTTATGTGTCAATCATTGCAATAAGTTCACCCTTCCTTCTCTCTTCTCCTTCTCTTCCCCCTCAACTTCTGGTATAACGACTCTCATTCTTGTTTCAGAGTTGCATGTACTTAAAGCCCTTATCTATAATTTGTACCTGTGCACATGCTCTGGCTTAGCCCTTAGTGAAAGGCAGTAGTGGGGTAATGATAGTTGGGGGATGAGGAAGCCTCAAGGAACCAGAGAAGTATTGTGTGTTTCATAGGTGCTTTACTACATGCTGGTTGACTGATCACTTCTTTGTGACCCTTCTGAAAGGGGATCATCCATGGTCTACAGATGTATTTTAAAATCTTTGTTCAGATGCTCCTCATTCTCAACAATATGTTTTGTTATCATTGTTGACTGGTTTGTTTGGGATCTTCTGATACATTTTTCTTAATACTGTCAATACCTCATGATTGCACAGACTGATAAGCTTCTTCCATATGCACTTGTTGCTTCTCTGCTAGATGGCAGCTTGTTTAACTTCAAACCTTTTTGATAAGAGAAGAAAGTCTAGTCTTTTTTTCCATTTAACTGCTGATGGTTTTAAACTGCTGATTTTGTTAACAGCCCAACCAAAAATGAGGCCTGATTTTATTGGTGAGTGTGAGTCCAGTACCACCTTTTGTTTCCTTTTGAACATCTTTAAGATTTTATTAGAGGATGTACTGTATGATTCCATTCTTTGTTTTTCTTTGTTCTCATATGATCTGCTTAAAGACAAGCACACTTCCATCAAGCCCATTCCATGTATAAGGAAGGTCATCTTGGACAGAAAGAAAGCCAAGGATGATTAGAAGAACATATTTAAAACAAAACAAAACAAAACACTGTGAAGAATTGCAGGCCACCTTAGACCAGATATAACAGATATTATGGTTCAAAGACACAGTGCTGAGACTACGTCTGAAACAATCCACTTTTCAATGCATTTTGCATGATAGCAAAGCTATTCACATCCCTGGTCCACAGTCAGAAGATAATCACTAAAGACTTACTTCACATATGTTTCCCCTTCACTTTTTTTTTAATTCAATAAATTCTAAAATTGATCAAAAAGGAGATCAAGCATCAAATGATGTTACATTTTGACCTAACTCTGTCTGTAATAATTGACTTTACACAGCTCTCTGATGACAAATAGACAATCTATGTTACTTTTTCTTTGGATATGAACTTTGAATTTTTCTGTTCAGCTTTTTACTTCAACATTTTTTAGATGTGGGTGCTCTATGATCAACAAGTGTCATGGCATTATCTAATATCTACTTTAACTTTTTTTTTTCCTGTCCTGTGTTTTAATGAAAATCATGTATTACTTTTTGTGTCACCACAATGATTCAAAGCTGTTCTTATGATGTTCTCAAAATTCAGGTTGGATATACTCAAGGCTATATTTTGGTTTACATGATTGCTTTCATTTTCTTCATCTTCAACTTGAAATTACATGTGAGCTATGGAAGCAAGTCCCCAGGTAGCTTCTGGTCTTGTTTTGACTGATGAGAGCCATACCATATTTTTAGTCAATTTTATTTGTTTATATTCCATCTGGAGAAGTTCATGTGTCTAGTTTCAGTTTCTGTTTTTAAAATTGCATTTGCAATGAATAAGTCTTTGATTATAAAAATTCCTATCAAGTGATCTCCAATTTTCTTTGTATCACCCAGGTCATGTTCTCCAGACTACAGTTTCTTCTTCTTCGTTATTTCCATTTTCCCCATCCATTTAATGGTTATTACCAATGAATCTTGTGTGCATGTTTGATCCATCTCAGAAGTAAGTTGTTGGTAGAATTCTTAAATTTCTTCACCATGACCTTATTTAATGGTGAGAAAGTTTTAATGCTAGTTGTCCTTATATGTGTATCAATGGTGTCCTCTCTCTTACAGTATTGTACTTTACGATACATCTTGACCTATTCTTCGACATGATGAAATTGTTATTCTCAGAACAGTAAGTCATATACTTTTCTCATTCAAAATTACCTTGGACAGACCATTTCAGCTCATAAGTACATAGGTTATCAGTCTCTATGGAGTCCATTTGATTTCCGACTTCCAGCTTTTCTCTATTCTGTGCATCTAAAGTTTCAAATATTAATCAAATTTACAGTTGTTTCTTCTCATTTTGCTAAATGTCCCATGAGCTAATGTAGGTTGTTGGAAATTTACTCGAACACGTCATCGTGTTCAACATTGCTTTGAGAAGGCAATTCTTTTTCTGTCATATTTTCAACCAGAGGGACTAATCTTCTGGCATTGTATTTTACAGTGTGCTGGGGTTATTCATGAAGTTTTCAGAGACTTGTTTTTCAGAAAGGGACATATTTTTGGCATCAGTTCCTAGTCTGGAAGGTCTGCAAAAATATGTTCATCCTGAGTGATCTGATTAGAATTAGAAATATCAATGAAGCAACTTCCAGGACCATGAGACCCTTGCACCTGACATTGCATTAAAGTTACATTCAGGAAATCTCAAGTGTTGTCTGCTAATGTAATTCAATGAAGGCTGAATTTCTGTGACAATGCCTAAATGGATCCCGAACTTCCACTATATATTGTGGCTTTCTGGACTCAGGGCACAGAAATGGAAACTCTAACAAGGTTTACCTGCTAACTTTTCATTTTGTGTTCAAAACCTCCCCTTGGGTACTCTAGGGAAACTTGTGAACTCTTCTAATGATGATTCCAGCTTTAGAAACCTATTGAACAGTTTTCCATTTTTACTATGGCAGTTGACTCCTTGTGGTCTCATCAACTGATTTTGAGGTGGAACGTAGCTCAATTAATATAAACCCAGAGTTAACTTGATAGTCTATGTTTCCACTCTTTTCTCTTAAAAGCAAAGCAAAACAAAAAACTGTATCTACACTAGGATGAACCTGTAGGGACTTTTTATGAATAGAAAAGTTTCTCTAACTATGCTTGAATAAATGCCACTCACTTTAATCCTTGTGGTGCTACAACTATTTCCACTGTATATAAATCCAAATGAACCAAGGGATGGTAATATGTTTACCATTACAGAGATATTGACCAAAAACAAAACCTACCTCGGAATCAGAATTTCTCTATAAAAAATAAAAGACGTTAAAAGAAAAAAATAGTGTTAATAACAGAAATTTATTAATGCTTATTTGCCATGCTAGTTGCAAATCAGAGTAACATTTTGTTCAAGAGGTTAAACAAGATGACAAAATCAAACACAATTTCTAAAGAACCATTTCCTAAGCCCTAAAGAGAACAAAACCAAAAATAAAATAAAGGAAAATCATTTAATTGAGGGAAATCATCAACTTGAGGTCATATTGATTTCTGTCATGGTTAAGTATTATGACAATATGAGTTGTCCAGTATTCTCCTATGATATAATCTAACAATGTTTCATCAACTCCATAATGAGATCTTCTATGAAGCAGCCAAACAGTTTATCTGCCACATTCTTGACATAATTGTGGTAGGTTTTATTCTAGGTATGACCTACTCATAGTATAAACTGACAGAGTGTAGAAAACAGTTCATGTACTGGATCTGAATCTGGACCTTGCATGTGGCTTGTTGATTAATTATATTGCCTGCACATCCCAAGAGGAACTTGGATCCTTCCAACTCTGCATCCACCAGCCAGTGATCTTCTCAATTTACCGTTCTGTTTACCTGCCGCCCCTGCAGATACAGGAGTCTGTAGAAACCAATAGCTTATATCTGATCCATGGACCTGAACTGGACTTAGCATGTCCATTTTTACAACTGTGTGTGTATATATACACACACACACACACACACACACATATATACATACACATACACACATTCAAGAGACATTTGATTTTGCTGCTCTCAAGAAAATAACTGCAAACAATATCCAAGAATTCACAGTCATTAGGCCACTTAAATTGGACAAGAAAAATGTCATTGGTGGTTGATCAGTTCATCACAATTGCTGGTGGAGCAACAGAAGTGGGACAGCAATCAAGATTGGGTTTTATGCACTAATGAAGATTCAAAAATTGTATAGGATTTTATTAGAACCCATCAACCACATAAGTTAGGCTATAAGTCATGGCCATGTGGCCTTAGTAGTTCAGTTTCCATCAAGGATATGCCCTGGATGAGATTGTTAGGGCAGTGGAAAAAATCCAATTTCAAAGACACGCTGCCTGAGGGCAAAGTTTTTCACATTGCTTGATAAAGATCAGAAAGAACCCGATGGAGACTGAATCTATGTGGAGACTGAAAATGGATTTAAGACTTCCACTATAAACCACCATTATAAACCATAACCTGGTGAAAACCAAGTGCTCAGAACCTAACACAATTAAGATCTCATACAATTTCAACTATGTGATCAAAATGTTTTCTAGCAGGAAAGAATTTCTGAAGATTGTTATATCCTATCCTCTCAACATTGCTATGGAAACAAGACTATAACAGTGTGCATAAAATAGTAATTGACTCCCTGTAAAACACAGCTTCTCAACTGATCAATGTGATTGTGTGGTAGAAACTGATTGCACATAGGTAATTCTTCAAAAAGCCTAATGATTGATATTAAAAATACACTTACTAATTTATATATTTAATGATTATTCAGTAGAAAGGTGATTGAATTTAGGAAGTCAACTTCTTCATGGCTCAAAGTTTAAAGGACAACTCATAACAATGTCCCAACTCCATGAACCTTATATTTCTGCACTCTAGGAGCATTAAATTCTATTTCTCCTAGATGATGCATTGTATTATTGAATAAGCATTAAAGCAGCATCACAACCAATTTGCTAAAGGGATTGCAAAGGCAGTAGGAAGGTGACCATTAATGTATCTTAATGCTTACAATCCATTTCATGCATGAACTAGAGATAAAATAACTAATTCCCTAGTACTTTTATGACTGGACACCTGAAGTAATGCTAATTTTCTTCCAGGAAGTGCTTCAGGGCAGGGCTGTCATCTTCTTGGATGATTACATTGAAAAGAGATGGCTTCCAGACACTTACGAAAGCAGCTTTGACTTACATAGTTTAACAGACAAAGAAACTCCTTCCAAATGAATTCAAAAGAAAAGCAGAGGTGAGTTCCAACCACTGCCCTTTTGACTCACAGCTAAGCTTATAACAAATGCACCATCTGGAATTCTCTTAAGTATATGATTGGAAGTTTCTAGATTTTCAATTTCTCTATGTCATTTAATTTGAAATATTTTGGTGGCAGCTGATGACTTAAAGGGGCTCTGTAGTATGACAGAGCTCAACAAATAAGCAGGTAGTACATTGTGGGAGTATAAAAAACAAGCACTAATTTCCAATGCTCACACAAAAATAATACCTAATCAATTATATTTTCTGTTACAATTATAGATCAGCTTTCAGTTTTTCAGATGATTGGATGTCTACAAATGATTTATGCTTTCCCATTAAATTTTCCTATTCATTTTTTTAAAACTGATATTAGTTATGTTTAAAGTCATGTTTAAAGTCTTGCACTAACCAGGGCACTAAATCTAGATTCATCTAGTTGCCTCCAATTATCTCTGTGTCTTCAAGTGTTCAAGGCTAAATGATTACTCCTCCAAATATGTTTCAGAATGAGGAAAACTTTATTGCAATAAAATATCCAGCCAAATCATACTACTTAACAGGTGATTGACTTACCAGGTACTACATGTACAGGAACTATGAGTCTTATGATAAATGGTTGGTTACAAAATTCCATATAACACAGTAATTATATAAAACATGGACAATCCATAAAGTAATTCTAAAGCTCATTTCTTCACATCTACTTTCCAACTGACCATTCTTCATCAATCTTATAAAATGTCCAAGAAAGCAGGAGCGGTCAATTGGATTTAAGCAGAGTTCATATGGTAATTAATATACTAAACCTTTGTTGATTCCATGTATGGGCAAGACATACAATAATAAATGTGATACAGGGGATGAAATAATTTGCCTTTTGCTAATAAAGCTCTTGAATTGTAACCTAGTATGGGATTTGATATGTTGAGATTTTAAAAGGGACTCAGGATATA